>CABFVX010007390.1:0-31166 GCA_902151425.1 Timema shepardi
GCTGTGAGCTGTGAACTGTCAGTCAGCACCAAAGAAGCCATAGGGCTACGGTATTTAGGGATGGCTGGGACGCTCAAATCCTTGATTCCTTCCTTGAATCCTTCAAATCCTATAGTATTCGAGAGATTAGTTATTCGTTAAAAAAATTAAAAAAGTATCTCAAATACAATTAACAGACTTTCACTTCAAATGAGACTTTTTGAGAAAATGGTAAAAGGATTTATATAGACCTGTGTAGTTGGGAGAGTATCAAAATCACAAAATTGAAATAATCTAACTAATTTACTAAAAATAAAAAGTAAAGTGTTCTCTTCGTCGTTTATGGCGTAATAAACAAGGGTGCCCATGTGGGTTTTCCAAATGGGATGGATTGGAGTGCCATATGGAGGGAGTGCGGCACCTCACCCCAAGAATTTAACCTTATGGGAGGGAATTTTATAGCATCTGAATATAATTCTGAGCAAATTATATCAGTTTCAAAGAGCCAATTTTTGCAACAGCAAAT
This sequence comes from Timema shepardi, assembly GCA_902151425.1. Lineage (NCBI taxonomy): Eukaryota > Metazoa > Arthropoda > Insecta > Phasmatodea > Timematidae > Timema > Timema shepardi. The sequence continues at coordinate 506 of CABFVX010007390.1, forward strand.
GTTTTTACAAAATTAACCAAAAATAAAAGGTAGTTGTTGCTGAAGCCATTGAAAAGAAACATATTGTTCATAAGTTTAGTAAACATAACAAAAGGAATAGCGAGTGGTTGAAGGGAGAATGGTAGGAAATCTAGATTTTATAATTTTTATCGTTAACGTGGATATTGATAATTCAAAGTTGTTAGTAGAAAATTACAGCCATATTTCAAATACAGAATTATTTTATTTTATCATAAAAATTAGCAATAAAAACCAATAAAAAAGTAAATAATACATTGTGAAAAGGGGGGCTAAAGCAACTTTTATCCCCCATTGATGGTTGCCCATGAATAAAAATGATAAACAAAACATCATTGGTCAGTGTCACCAAGTCCTTAACAAGTATATAATTATAAGCTATAAATAGCGATTCACTTATTTCAAATAATTACAGTTCATGTGCTATAAGGGGTCAAACGTGCTATTGTATGCTTTTTACATACCATTGTTAAAGAGTAATTATTAATTAATGGGGCTGATAGTCAGTATAACTGCAAATTTAAATTAGGTATATTTATAATATTAATAAGTATTATTATTACTATTATTATAAACATTGTTATACAGTAAAAATATTATTGTTGAATGACCTTAACTAAAACTTACAATTTTAAAGATTTGATAATTCGAAATTGGACTAAAGATTTAAAACAACATTTAAGATTCGTATTTGAGAGATATAGTATTCAACCCATTTCTTAGTAATTGTTAGTGAAGTCCTATGTTTAGGATAAGAATCAGTTACCTTTTGCGATGGTTCATAATATTCATCTAAATATTTGTTTAAAAATGACATCAGGTCACGGGAATTGAAGCCTTGTCCAGGTGTTTTCTTTTTGTTTTTTGTTTTTTCAAAAAATATTAATTAAATGGAATACTGGTGAATGGCAATTATAGTACCAAGTAATGTATGGTACACAACAAGTTGGTGTAATTAGGTCTTGTTGAAAATACCAGGTTTAATTTAATTGTGCTACAAGAAGAGCCACTGTTTCGTATTTGATGCTGCGTTGTTTTTTTATCAGTGGATATTTATTTAAGCTTTTTATCTTCTCCATTAGAACATTTAGCATCAGGGGCTTAAAACGTGTAACTTAGTTATTAAATGATAGGTCCAAACAAAATATAAACTATAACTTTGTATACCTTTTGTTATATTTGTAAACCAACGTGTTTAACCCGTTAATTGATTTGATTAATATATTTTGACAAATATGCTAGCACTGGTATGTTAAGTCTAGGTTGTGAATCTAAGAACGTCCAAGAGTACGAAAATAAATTGGGAATCCATCTTAATTTCTGTATATATAATATATAACCTATATCATATATTATATTAAACGACCATAGAACCAAATAACGTGATATAAACCTTTATTTGTATTTTAATCCCACATCCCACCACCAACATTGTTTGAAAGTCATCAAAATCTACCAATGACACTTCCTTATGTATTATTGTACGATTTATCTTTAAATTATTAATTAAACGGGCTAAGAAATTGCAGTATTTTTGTTTACGCCTTTGTGGCTAAATGAGGTTCTAGTTTTCAAATAAATGGATTCTTATAAAGGTACCGTTTAACTTGCACTTTCTGAACCAATCATAATATAAAGTCTTAATTCTTGAATAAATATTGAGGGCCCTAATTTTCTTAAGCTAATTTGTAAGTTGTGTGCTCAGTTGAAAGTACGTTTGCTTAGTTATTTAATGTTTCCCGTGTTCACTTCCTAACAAAAAGGTTGTGTCGCCGAGAAATCGCAATTATTCCCGTTGATCAAGCCCGAGTGGTAAATTAACAGTCATGAGGTTTGGTTGTGGTTCCTCTCCCGAAATAAAGTAAAGATAGGTCTGTAACAACCACTAGTCCCTAAGCGTGAGTTTTAACTTTAATTTATTTTGAAATAAAGTTTCTACTTTGTCTACAGTCCAATTTTAATAATTGGGAAATAACTTATTTCAAAGATAAAAGACTTTTCAGATCTACTTTCACGTATTCATACACCAAATCATGTAATATTGAGCTGTCACTTTTAATAGATGTGATCATTTTTTACCCCCGAAAAATATGTGTGTATTTTCCTAAGGTATATTCCTGGTCTAGTGGTCAGAGATACTAGCTACAATTCCAGAGGTCTCGGGATCGATCCCCGGCGCTGGTACGGGGTCAAACTCAGTCTCGTGAAGACAAATGGGGAACTACTTGAGTAAATAGGTAGCAGCTCTGGTCTAGTAGACTGAGATTCACGGCTGGAAGGTTTGTTGTGATGACCACATGACACCCTCTATCAGCAAATTTTGGCACTATCATTGCTAATGGTGGCGGTCGCTCGGTCGGTGTAGCTCGCCAGACCGCCAGCACAGAAGTCTTGACACCTACCCCTGGACCGCCAAGTCACCAGAATTAGAGTAAAAACACTTGGGTACATAATATGTAAACAAAGTTGGCACCTTTGTACAGCTACATCTCATATCACCGCTGAGGGAGCTGCAGGTATTATGAAGATTTTTTCCCCCCTCTTTCTCGATTAACTGTTGCCAAATTTCTTATCTTTCTGTTATGTCGTACGGTGGTGTGTTGAGGTAAAAAGAAGCTACTTTCAACATTGATGAACCAGCGTTGTGAAACTTGATTTATATCTAAGGGAAGATTGACACACGAAAACAAAAAAATGACATCGCTGTTTCCCATTAGTAGCTGTGCAGTTAATTCAGTGTAATAGCACCGTCCTAGTGGCCACCCCTTAAACTAATGGTGGGAGATTTAAAACGTGCCGGACCACGGGAATTGCCAGACCACATAACGAGTTTCAACTGTATTGTAATTAGTATTTTCTTCCTCCTCTGTTTGTTCTCCTACTGCTTGACAGCTTCACCCAGTAACGTTATAAATCCTCTTGATTTCTGGACGTTTATGAATGTATGCTTGAATATACTAGCGCCTTAATGACTACGTACATTCCTTTACACGATCGATTGAAAACTGCCACGAGATCTACCGGTGGATCGCGATAGAAAATTTGCCGCCCAACCCCCTTCGGTCTAGATGTTCTCGCACCGGAGTGTACACAGGGTATAGTTACTATGAATAGTGGAACATCGTGACGAAGCGGGTCCCGTATGGAAGATCCGCGCTTTCCATACAGTGCGATACGCAAGGACTTGTCTGAATCTCACGATGATGGATGGTGAAAGTTGCCCGCTAGCAGGCGGTTTTTACTTCCACCGTTTTGATTGTTTCGCCTTCCTCTCGTGGTCCACTCCCCACCCCATTTTCATGGCCGCCCTTAGGGGTGTGCAAACAGTTCGGCCGCACAGGGCCCTGCGTTTGCTCAAGTGACAAAGATAAAAAAAGTGGGAGTGGGGGAATATTTACTTGCGTGCTTGTATAGCAGGCTTCCTGTTTAGGCGATCTAGCAAATGAATATTATCAGAGTGTAAAACAAAAACTCATGTGGTTTGATATATTGAACGAGTGAAGCGAGCTCTTCGTTTTAACTCCACCGATTTACATTAGTCTGTCTGTGGTCTCACGATAACTTTTGAACTCATTAATTGATTTAATTCAAACTTGGCACAGTTGTTCTATGCACCTTTATACAGATCAATTTTGTTGGGGTAGAAAATCGGACTAAGGGTTGGGGAGAAGTCAACCTTTATAAAGTTCATATACCTAAAAACATGACTTCTAACATTAACTATTACATGCATCCACTTTTTAGGGCTTTTCTGATCATTTATATGGCTGAAACCTGGTATATATGTGCAAATTACTGTAATAACACTATGTTTTAATTATTATATTTTGGTTATAGTAAGGGGTGAGGCAGAAAACTGGGGGGCCCGTAAAGGAAGTTTGCCCAGGGCTGCACGTCTGCTAAGGACCCTTTGTTCTGTCGGCGTTCATAGTTCTCATTATATTCTCACCTCTGATCTTGGACGTCAAGCTCACAATCAACCGGGGGCTGCCTCTTGAGAGGTCAAAGTTCGAATCTCAGTCGGGTGAATCGTGAGTGGTTTGTCCCATCCCGCATTTACGATAATACGGTGTCTTCTTCCTCCAAACTACCTTCGGAATCCCTAACTCTAAGCTTTCAATAACAACATTTTCGAAAATGATTAACGATTTTGTTTAGAAAAAAGATATCTAGGAATTGTTTGACCTCTCAAATAACATTGTATACTTGGTTTTTAGGTAAAAATTTGTTCAAGGTTGGTTTACTGATGATTGGGCTTTCGAAAATTTGAAATATTTGGAAAAAGGATCTAACAATTTAGTTTTAAAAATATATATATATATATATATGCCTTTAGGGAGAGTTTTACATGACAAATAAAAAATTTCTCAAACTATATGCTCATTTTAGTTTGGTGTGCCAGTAATGTTAAGTTTTGGGCTAGAATCCCGGCCAGGTGTTACATAATATGATTTTACCTAAATGCTCTCCCACTCTTCCTCAACGCAAATGTGGGTATATTATTTTCCTTTCACTAATTCCTATCCCGTTAGCGTGATTAATACACGCGCATGTCCTGAAAGGTTAGTGAGACGCGGTAAAAAAAATATATTTATATATAATGACCATTTCAATCTCAATTTTTTGTGTAAACTGTCTATACCCACAGTCCTGTTGCAGTGGGCAAGTCCTTGCTCTCATAGTGAACTCTTTGTTGGATCCAGAGAATTCAACAACTTTAAGCGCGGGGCTTAGCGCCGGAAATTGTAGGAAAGGCGCGCACCCATATTCCCCTCCTCCTTATCTTCTCTCCTATTTCTCTAACGTCGCGATATAAACTAGTGGTTTTCAACTGGTGGTACGTGTGCCCAGTGGCGTACAGAAGGTATCGGACACATCTCTTAGTTATACCCTGATGTTGGTAGTAAGAACAGTATCTGGTAGTTGCTAAAGCTACAAAAAGAATTTTTACTATATTAATACGTTAAGTCGTGCTATCTGCAATTGTCACTTTTGATAGATATTATGAATACCTATAAACTCGAATAACAACAGGGTTATTACTCTAATAATTATTTGAAGCGCTTTATAATCTCGGTCCAGATTTATTGGTCTCGATTCCCCCTCCCCCTCCCTATCTCTCTCACTCACTCACACACACACACACCTTGGATGGGAAAGGAAGAAACTTCCCTGGATGTCACCACTGATACATTTCTAGGCTATGTCAGGAATTGAACCGGAGACCTTCAAGAGCATAAGTAACTGGAAACGTTTTCCCCGCGTAGAAAACCAATCTTGGTTAAAATAACTCACGGGGATCAAAACAGTTATTTTACTTCCGTAAAAAAAAACATTACTGGTAGCTTCAGGGCTGCAACGCACCTGAAAAACCGGGAACATACAATGACCTTTTTATGTTTAGAAAACACTTGAAAAATACACGGAGTTTCACAACAACGAAAATCGTAAAAATACTGGAATATTTATGAATTTGGTTCATTTGACTGCAAACTTTAAAGTGTAGGCCTTTTGTTTGGAATAAAAAGCTTACTTAAAAAAGCACTTTGGTTCAAACAGTGACGTAATGAAAGCGAACAGGCCGAATTTGTGTACCTGATTTGAAGTGTATCGGAATCGCACAAGGTAGCTAAAAAATACACTATTGGTGGTATAATTCATCCATGACCTAAGCTTACTTGGATGACACCTCAAAACGTTTCTAGAAATAGTCCTTAATATATCCCTACGCAAACAGCTGGCATCTGTCACTTTGGATCTCTGTAATGAAAACAAATGGTAATATACGAATGTGATAGTTAACCACAGTAATTTTGGCCATTGTTATTTATATATATTTATTTGAGGTCGGACACAAAGCTTATTTATCGTTTTATTCCACTTAAACAAATTAATACTCACAGCACTTCCACAAAAGGTCTAACGAAAATAGCTTCAAAATGGCGACCGACGAATTTAAACCATGTGGTTGAACATGACGGAAACAATTTTTTTACAATGATGCACCCACGCAGTGGATAAAAATATTTTATTCAGTTAAATGGGTAAAAATATTTTATTCAGTTAAATATTTCGAAATACGATAAAATAATTATAAAATAATGTACTATATATATTAAATTATCAGAATTTTCTTTTTTTCAAGTAAATACGATGCCTGTATCAAAAGGTGCATATGTATGCACTATATTACACATTGTCAATAACGTTCCAACACGAAGACTAAGTACTTTTAACTATGTTTAGAGTATTGTTTCGAGTTGTATAAAAGGAAAATATTAAAATTCATTAAATAGTATGAGAAAAGTTTTGTTGTTTTAAATGTAAAAAACAACAGGTAATTAAAAAAACTTTACATTTATAACAAAACAGTGATCTTTTACAAGTGTTGGCAACCCAAACCCTAAAAATATGTTTGAACTGTCATCCAAGTTAAAACTTATCATGAACAGACTTTAGTCTCAAAGCCACATATGACAACACCCAACCTAAACTAATTATTGTAAAAACTAAAGGGGGGCAGCTTACAATTTAAGTTTGCCATGCTGCAACATTCTGCAGTTGAGCTTTTGATATGAGCTCTAGGCCTGCTTTTGATTCATATCTTCTTGCTCTTTCTATATGAGGTTTCTCCGTCTTGTGCGCTTTTGAACCATGAACCATGTCTTATCCTTCTTCCATCCCACCCGCCCCAACTCCCCCCCCCCCCTTTCTTTTTTTTTCCAGCCAGAAACATTGGGGTATGTAGCGACCGCGTAGATGTCTCCATCAAGGTCAAATCGTCCTGGTTTAAACACCGATGGCATGAATTCATACGGTTCATTTTTATGGCAAATTAAATAATGTCATTCCTTTTGTCTGGGGAAATGGGAATTCCTTCTTGAAGACCAGGAAAACCACAAGGAATTTTGTATTTAAGAAAAAAAAAAAGCTACACCTCTGAATTTGCGCCAACCTAGAGATAAATCAAAATGTTCTTACGGTTCTGGTAGTATTGGTCACCGAAATGTATGTTTAGAATGATCGTGAGAGGAAGGGGTGGGCAGGAGTGGACCGTTTTTTTTAAAGTCAAGGGAAGTAGAGGGATGGGTGATAAAGATCTACGAGCGCGGCTTATGTCACATTGAATGAATGTGAAAGGTATTGGGGGGGGAAAGGGTGAGGGGTAGGAATGTGCAGGAGGAACGGAACATCACACGTGAACAAACCGCTTCTTTTCATAGGCAAGAATCGGTGAAGCGCTTTGATTTTCTATGGAAAGAAGTTTTTAAAAAACTCTTTTCACCCACAACTTTTTTTTTTTTACTTTCACTGCAAGAAAATATTTTTTTTTTCTACCGCCGATTCCTTCCAGGAAATGAATTACTAAAAACGTCGATAGTCACGTAATAAAATAAATCTTGTCAAATTTTGTCATTAATTGAAATAAATTATTCTTTAAGGATGCCACCTTACTTTAAGGTGGGAATTTAGTGAAGGCATGTTAAGGGCGTTGTTTTTTTTTTGCAGTTTTTCCAGCAAAAGTTTTTTTTTTGTAAGAAAAATATATTATATTGCTCCAGTAAAACATAGCTTAATTTTCTCCATCGTCATCATGAGTATGGTGACATTAGATGGGAAACTTTTTTAAATGAAGAGAAAAGGTTGTCATTAAATTCTAAGACACCCTTGACAAACATTCAAACGCTGTTGATATCACCATGGGAAGAAAATTAAATTCTGTTTATACTGGAGAATTATTTGATTTATTTTGACCAAAAAAAAAGTGTTGATACAAAAACTGCAAAAATACTGCCCTCAATTCGCGGTCCCTACATCACCACTTTAAGTGAAAAATTCTCACGCTGGGATATTTAGTATGCGGCTTATTAAAACATCAATTAATTATCCACAAATAACTAATAAGTTTATGTTATAAATATATTATCATGTTTTAGTTTTTAATTCCTAGTACTATTTAATTTGTATTGCTAAAATATGTTTACAAATATTGAAATTCATCTAATTTACATTTACATGGTTTATTTAAACTATTTGACTAAAAATATAAGGATGTTAATTCTATATAACTCTGTGAGTAGCCTTCGTCTCCAATAGAGTTTAAGCAATATTTTGAAATAGATCACGTTAGGTACGTAAATATTCTGGGATAAAATCGACACTAAGTTTCAGTGCTCTATTAAAATCCCTCCTAAAAAAATTAACCCTTTACATTTGACACATCTTGTGTCAATTTTGGATCAACAGCTCTCAAATGTAACCTTTATCGCAGGGATTCCCAAACTTTTTCGCTTTATGGTACACTTTTTTGAAGACAATATTTTCACGACACACTTCTATAAAAGGTGTAATATAATACATTTTCTATTAAATTTAGATAAAAATTAAAATGATTACTATCGAGATGCAGTTAACAGAAAGTCTATTTCTTTATCGGTGTTTTCATTTACTAAAAGATCAAATTGCCTGTTTACTTTAATTTTTTCAACATTATTTTGACTGATGCTTTGATATTTCTGCATTTCGCCGGCTTATATTATTGGACAAAAACACTTTTGAAATTGTTTCTTTAGATTCATTTATAAGTATGGTTTCAACAGTGACCTGACAAACTAGCTCAATAAAATTACATGTTTGCCAATAACATGTTGTTTCGTGTTTTTTGCGATCAATTCAACATCTTCGAATAAAACCTCAGTTGCACTATCTCAAACTTAATTTTTAAATATATATATATATTTCAGTTGCTGCCTTGTTTTGTGATTTTAAAACACTTTCAAAAATAATGTGATGATGGTTTTTGGGACTCGTCGGAATGTTTGATGGTTATCTGCTGCTTTATTTCGCTTGTGACCATTGTTTCGATCAAGCGTTATTCACAAAGATACAGATGTAAGCTAGTCGGTCACGATATTCATTCTAATTGAAACCAAAAGCTAAATAGATATCGTTATAGGGCTTGAAACTGGATGGTACTAGTAGTAGAATTACCACGAAATGTTGTTTTAAAGTAAAACCTTAGGAAATTTTGGCGGCACATTTACAAATTTTATGACACATAAATTGGGAACCACTTCTTTAGATTTTAGAAATGTAAACTCGAGATTTCTAAAAATCAAGATCACCATCCATAATAAGTTATAATATAATATATAATGTACAGGTCTACTATTAATTTGCCATACTCCCTCCTATCAAATGCTGCTGTTGTTATTTAGTCAGGGGTTCGTCTTGCTACGCAAATGATCTAAACTAGTGTTCTATAAATAGTGTGGTCGGTGACCTGGCGGTCTAGGGGTAAGGTGTCAGACTTCTATGCTGGTGGCCGGGGTTCAATCCTCGGTCCCGGCAAAGATTTATCTGATTACCAAACCCTTCCTTCACCTCTGACAAGACATCTTGTGAATGGGAGGATGCCAGGCCTCCACCGTGGTTCGGATTCCACGTTAAACTGTAGGTCCTCCATTTCATCTAACAATCACCCTGCCATTACACANTTAAACTGTAGGTCCTCCATTTCATCTAACAATCACCCTGCCATTACACATTAGCGTAAGTGCGTATAACCCGAACGGGTAGTAAGTCGCGGTGCTAATAATAATAACAATATAAATAGTGTGTTGTTTGCGTTGTATTACTCTCTCTAAGAGGATAAAAAATGTTTGTAGAACAAGGCGAGATGTCAGCACGCCTGACTCTGACATGCAAGAATAGGATTTTATCCAGATCGGCGGCACAATTATTTTTACTTTTTTATATTTCCCATTGAAATATTCTGTCCTTTCTCTGGGTGAATATTTTATACAACTTCTAAAATAAACCCTTTCCTCATTGTATTTCTTTAAAGTGGATAGTTTGTCGCTGAAATCTAGCAATGGTATCACAGTGCACACATTAATAATAATAATAATAATAATATATCGTCCTCGATGGAAAGCGTCTCGTGACGTCACACTCCCAGACAAACAAATAAATTGGCATTTTCTCTCGTGTGATCGAGTTGATGTGCGCACGTGCAAGCTCATGCAAGTGTGTGAGAGGCCAGCCGTCTACACATATGATTGCCTTGAACCGTTTGGATTCATTTGTATATTTTTTATATCCTTTTTTTTTAACACCAATAACGTCATTGGTTAGAATAAGTGAGTAGTTCTTCCATTCGAAAGAAGACCAAAAAAAATGGCAGCAAGAAAATGTATGAGTTTATTTCTATTTGGTTATTTGCATGCTACATTGTTTTTATTAGTAGAACGTATACCCCAAGATTTCTTAGCGCCATGTCATGCTACTCTTCTGTGTACCCTGTAAGGTAGAAAGCTTACCTTGCATTATTCCACTATGGTATCGGTTCCCAACGTGGGGTACGTGCCAGGATTTTTGGGGAAACGAGAAAAATATTGTAATAATAGCGGAAAGAGCTAGATGTCAGTATTGTAAGAAATAAAGTAGTGGAATTAACTCAACGAAATGGTAGAAGGGTGGTGCTGGTTTTCTTCTATATATGACCTTGAGAAAATGATTTCAATTCCAAACATAGAATAATTTTTATAATTATTAATAAATAAATCAATCAGATGTGGTAGTTTTTCTTCTAACTTTTGCTTTTTGAATGTAAAAATGTATGCCCTCCTTATTTGACTTACTAATCACATTGTTCTTTAATCCCATTACTAGCCCATTTATTTTCAGTTGCAACAAATAAATCATAAATAACTACTACTGTAGTATCATATTCTAAAAATTGAAAAATGACACCTGGACACGGGAATCGAACCCGGGACCTTTGGCTTTGGCCGGGTTCGATTCCCGTGTCCAGGTGTCATTTTCCAATTTTTAGAATATGATATCTAGATGGAGCAATCTTCACTAAAATGCATAAATAATAGATTTGGCTATTTGATTTACTACTGTAGTAATTAAACATTTTGCTAAAAATCAAGAGCATAATTTGAGGAAACGGGCTTCCAAGGGGTACGCAAGTGAATAAAGGTTGGGAACCGCTTTACACATTGTAATCCGTCAAGTTAAGACTGTTATTTTTCAGGGCAATAAACGGAGTGTACTTATTACACCAATGTGCCGGGAAAGAGCAACGTTGAATTTATACCCGCATTTTTCGCACAAAATAAATCAAATATTGCTCCAATAAATACATTTAGTTAAATTTTCTACACATAGTAATCTCAATAGTTTTTGAATATCTAGCGTGGTGATTGCATAGTTTGATCATGACTTTTTATCTTCATCCAAAATGTTTCAGTTAAAATTACTCAATGTCCATATGACAAGTATTCAAGAACTATTGAGATTACTCTGTCTAGAAAATTAAGCTGAACAGGTCCACTGAAAGGATGTTTTATTTATTTTTAAATAAAAACTCGTGTTCCCTTACATCCTACCCTAAGTTTTCCACTTTGTTAAATGTTCGGGTCTCAACTTCTGCCAAACACATCGTTTTGTTTCGACCGTTTTACCAACTCTTCTGCGCGATATCTATGTTGGATTGATGATCCTGTCTGTATCCATCATGTCTACCCCTGTAAAGCGGGCTATGATTTATTGATAAACACAACAAAGCCATTTTTGTAAAGTACCCCCACCCCTTCCAATCCTTTCTTCTTTTTTCCCCATATTTTTACATTGCTGTTTATAAGGTCTTTGTAGGCTGTAAATGTATCCCCAGCAAAGATACAACCCCACCTCCCCCATATATATACGAGTTTATCAAGGTGGTAGCATTCTTTATTTTGTATCGGAAAGCTGAGGTTCAAATTCCTGATGAATGCACAGAGGTGGCATTTTTGTTTGCCATTTTGGTATCATAACTATCCTCTCTTCAGTCGTAATACTCTTGATTTTCTTTGAAATTCACTTTGCGTAACCTAAGGACAGTTAGAACGAACAATTTAGACTTAGCAATAAAAATAAACGATAAAAAAAACTATACCAAGGCTCTTAATTTGTGTGTAGGGACTTTCTACAGTCCAATTGTCATAGAAATTATACTAGATCTACTTTCATGTATTCATAAATCTGGTAACGTGATCTGCAGCTATCACTTTGTATAGATATTATCAATACCTATAGAATAACATTTACGGGCTGAGCACAGTCAGAAAAAAGTTTGGAATAATCAGGGAATTTAAAATTGACAAGAAAACTAGGAAAATTGCAGGTGATTTTTTAATCGATCAGGGGAAATTTGTTTTTGGTTGTTTAGCAAAGAGAGATATCTTAAGGTATAGGGAACACTCGTAAAAGGATTTTTTTTTTCAATTTTCATATCAAAACTTTTTTGACCAAAAATAAAAACAATTCTTTCTTCAGTAGAACTATATAGTTTAATTTTCTTCACATGATGACCTTAACAGTTCTTGAATATCTTATCAAGAGTTCTAATTTAATGACAACTTTTTATCTTCATTTAAAAAGGTTTTTTCATTTAATCCCGCCATGCTCATGATAGATATTCAATAATGGTTGATAATAATACCATGTGAAGAAAATTAAACTCTTATCTTTCTCTTGAAGCAATATTTTATTTATTTTTGCAAAAAAAAAATGCCAAAGGAAACTACAAAAAGAACTCCCTTAAGTCGCATCTCCTACACTTCCATATTGGAATCAAATTCAAACATTGATGTTTATATTTTCTAAATGCTACGTCTTATAAAAAATGGAATTAAATTATCATTTACCTGCAACATTTGGGTAGGCTTACATTTAATTATTGATTCGTTGGGGGTTTTCTTTCGCGTACCTAACACTACTCTACTATTATAATCGGCTCATCGTTTCATATCCATCTTTTATCAAATACAGACTATACCTTAACTTACAGATATATAGTTTTTCCACCACTTGCAGCTTTGGGGATTAAAAACTATAAACAAGGTATTCAATCTTCCGTTCACTTTTTAATATCGATTCAGACAGCCATAAAATAAAAAAATAATATTTTAATCCGATTTTGGTATCCGTCAGTGCAGGTTTAATTCATTTTGTGGTATTTTGTTTTGAAAGTGAATGTACAAGTCAAACTTAATGTATAAAGAATGAAGGGAAACGAACCTCTCCTGCATTAGGAACTGTTAAGTTTTATTTCCTAAAAGCTAAAACTTTTGTTAAAGAGAGTAAGGGGAGCTATGTATTTTGTCAAGACATCGTTGAAAACTTTTCAAAATCGTTCTAACTTCCAGAGTTAGCGTACACTGCAGTTACTGTGGCAGTGCTTAGCTGTATCAAGCCAAGATATAACCAACCCCCTTTGCAAAATAGCCTCAAATTCCCCAAGAGGCCGTCCTTAAATTAATTAAGGCTGTTTTTCGTGATTTTAGACTACCCCTTCATCCCACGTAAGATTTTCCGTCTCTCCTTTTTTTTCCCCTATATATTATGCAATTTATTAGGATTTGGTAAATTATATTATTTTAATCATTTAATTACTTTTAGACATAAATATTTGTAAGAAAGTGAGTGATATAAAATTTAAAAATACTTTGTGAGTTCAGTAAGTAAATGAAATATAAAAAGTGAAATTTTAACATTAATATAGGTATTTATTTTCTGACAACAAAAAATTGTCTCGCTATCAACATTGATAATAAACCTTACGCAAGTTGGATTCCGACCACGCCTTTCCCCCTCGTAATAAAACGTAAGAAAATACTGGACCCACCCCCTCCCACAAACACTTCTAGATACCTAACATAAGGAAGGCTCCCAATATGACGTCTTCAAACAACAAATTGGAGTAAGACTGGCTGATTTGGAATGATTTTATCCTTTGCAGCCTAACAGCTGTTGTACAATTATCATAAATATATTTATATTATCTTGGGATCACGAGAATATTGTGTACCTGAATTTTAAAAATGAAACTTTGTGTTTGGATGTTCGGTTGGTGGTATTTTACATTGACGAGGGAGGACAGAGCTTTCCTTTCTTTTAAAAAAAACCTTTTTGGAATTATTTGTTGGAGATTAACGAATAGCTCTTTAGGCCTTATTAATGTTATATGGTGATAATTGGTACAGAAAAACTTATTTACTCTCTAGCATTAGGCACTCGAAAGTGTATTGTTACACTTACATAAATATGCCACCTTTACCCATCTCGAGCTAGTTCTATCCAGTCCACCTCATTCCAACCTATCCCTATCTTGAGCTAGTTCTATCCAGTCCACCTCATTACACCCTATCCCTATCTCGAGCTAGTTCTATCCAATCCACCTCATTCCAAACTATCCATATCTTGAGCTAGTTCTATCCAGTCCGCCTCATTCCAACCTATCTCTATCTTGAGCTAGTTCTATCCAGTCCACATCATTACACCCTATCCCTATCTCGAGCTAGTTCTATCCAGTCCACCTCATTACAACCTATCCCTATCTTGAGCTAGTTCTATACACTCCACATCATTATACCCTATCCCTATCTTGAGCTAGTTCTATCCAGTCCACCTCATCACATCCTATCACTGTCTTGAGCTAGTTCTTTCCAGTCCACCTCACTACACCCTCTCCCTATATTGAGCTGGTTATTTTCAGTCCACTTTATTACACCCTAAGTTTAGGGCCAACACTCCCATTTGTGTCTAGATTCTCCAAATGGTCTCTTACCATTAGGGTTACGAGTGAATACCTTGAAAAAGGTTCTATATTCTCCCATTCGCGCTGAATGTCATGCCCACCGTGATCTACGAGATTTGATTTGTGATGAGTACAGGTTATGTATCTCATAATTATGTAACCTACTACACTCTCCCCAGTAGCTTTATGGCTACAGCAAACCTAGGAAAAAAAAAGTAGAGGTGGGGTTGTTGAAATATTTAGCCTAGGGATTCACAAAAGTTCACATGACAAGAAGTTGATCAGTGGCGGTGCTCCCTCACGGCCCACAGGTTGCGGATTGTGTCACATGACCGCTACAGGGTCAAGGACCCGGACTTTCGCCGTGATATCTTGAGTAACTTGGGACGGGCACCCGATTCCAAGCGCTAACCACGTGACGGGCCACCTTGGATCACTCGAAATATCGTTACTTCCTAATATTGATAGTGTTCTTTCGATTCAAAATAGATAACTTATTTTGTACACGATATGTTTGGTTTTGATAGTGTTACTCATGTGAGTACCTACTTAAGGGCCCCACATACATTAAATTCGGACTGATCAGTCCGAACTGACGGACTGATGGTCTGATGACTTTCCATCAAACTATGCTGACCGTGTGTGGGAGGTCAGTCCATCAGTCTGATGCCGAGTGTCGTGGAGCAAGCAACTTTGTGTGTAGGTCTCCTATGTATATTGGTACAATCGTTTAGTGAGAAGTGAATCACTATATTACATTTTAATTGTTTAAATAAATGTATATGTATTGTGCATTCGTGCTGTCAGTGTTTGAA
This sequence comes from Timema shepardi, assembly GCA_902151425.1. NCBI lineage: Eukaryota > Metazoa > Arthropoda > Insecta > Phasmatodea > Timematidae > Timema > Timema shepardi. The sequence goes on from CABFVX010007390.1 coordinate 15,929, forward strand.
TGGATTCTTGGTCAAAATACTTTATTTTGGAATTCATTGAGGGCGAGGCATATGGCGAGAGCAAACATTCTTGTGGAATGTAAATTATTATTATTGTTATTATTAGCACGTCTCACTACCCGTTCAGGTTACACGCGCTTACGCTAATGTGAAATGGTAGTGTGATTGTGAGATGAAATGAAGGACCTACAGTTTAACGTGGAATCCGAACCATGGTAGAGGCCTGGCATTCCTCACATTCACAAGGTTTGATTAATACACGTCTTGTCAGTGGAATGTAAAAACTAGAGATTATCATAATAACGTAAAGAAAAATACTTTCCTCGCTTCAATAGCCAATCCTTCATCCACACTTTTCTTTTCCGTTCCTTCTTTTGTTTATGCTTTCTAACAATAAGTGCAATTGCAGCACAGAAGGTTTCATCCATATTAAAGCCTAAAAAAACCACGTCCAGCACCAACCACGCTCTATTTTATACTGACAAATCTTCAGTTCATTCCAAACTGTCAGATCGTACTGATCGTGTGTGGGGGCCTTAAGGGCGTAGAAAGATAATGTTTCTAGTGAGTGACGGAGGAATTCACTATGGATTGTTACTAAAGCTTTAGCAAGTAAAAGTTTGTATGTATTATTTTTTTCCACTTCGGGAGGTCCAGCTAATTTCAAAAAGGGTTCTGGACTCACCCGACCCCTTTTCTTCGCCTTTGGTACCTACGTTCCGGTATTGGATCCGTATCGAAATCGTTCATAATTTATAATATGATTTTCATGGGAAGAACCTTATCTGACAACAAGTTAAACTGCTAGATCTACTTTCACGTATTCATACGTCAAGTCATTTGATCTGCAGCTGTCACTCATGATAGATATTAGTCAATCTCGATAGTCTTGTGGTAAAGTGCTCACCCCCATATCCGGTATTCGTGGGTTCAAACCCGGCCGGAGTTGATGGATTTTCCTTGAGCGATAAAAATCCGTAGCACAACTTCCTTCGGAGGGGAAGTTAAGCCGTTGGTCTCATGTCGATTGTGTCATGTAAAAGAACCCTGGAAGCTATGTGAAAATACCTTTAGACATCTTAGCAACTCACTTAGTTAAACCATTATTTATTTAATCCTTTAAAAAAATCAGATTGCATTCATTTATATAACAAATCAAGGACAATATCAATAGGATACATAATTACTTATTTCAGGGATTTTACCCCAAAATTGGAGATGAATGGTCATCTCAAGTATCGAACTCTAGGCATTCCCCCTCGGATAGAAAGTACGTCGCGGAACGCGTTCTGTCTCGTCGCTGTAGGTACTGCGTGTTGAGGTTGGTTGTTCGACTGTGAAATGAGGTTTCTAAATTATAGTCGCAAACACAGTTCAGAAACCATATTAAATAGAGGCAAGAAATAATTTAATCTCTTTTGTCACCTGACTTGGCAGCCTTACCTATCTTGAACGCTTATTTTTAAATTAACATTGTCAGGATAAATAAGTTCAATTGTCTACCCACTTCGTTGGACTGAATTGTCTAATGCGTCATTCTCTCACTTGGGCTGCCGATGATGGAGAGATGGAGATTTAAATCCCGGTCGGATGTACTGAGTGTTTTTTCTCCCTAATTGGTTACCTGTGTTGATTCCGTGGAAATGCGGATGCGCTCCTTAAAAATGCATTAGTTCAACTTACCTCATCCCTGACACATTATCGTAGTTAGTACGTATGCGTGTGATCTAATCGGGTAATAAGTGAGACTGTTACACAAAACAACACATTTTTGATTTATAATTTCGGCCATTCATGACTTGGAAACTGACCGTTTTAAGAACAACCAAACAAATCCAGATTCAAGCCCATTAGGAACTCGGCTGATATAAAAGATGGTCCCTCGTCCGTGTATTAAAATGGCGACACTTCTTGGTTTATTAATTTGAGTGACTATTTAGCATGTTTATAATTTTACTATTAGGTTTGAATTTTATAGCAAATAAAAAAAAATAGAACTTTACTTTAGACTTTTTATTAGACTAGCTCCCACCTGCATTCATCGGTTATCGCTAACCTACTTTCTCTTTCCCATTACAAACTTTAATAATTACAGGTGGTATTGTTTACAGTGACGCTTTTATTATACATCTCGCATTGTTATTTTAAGGAAACCTCAGTTTTTAAATTTTAATTCAATCCGGTAATAGCTTATTTCTAGTGTTGAATGTCTTCTTGACAATGAACAGTGCTGAGTTTCATATCAATTTAGGAATTTGCTTGATTTGTTTACAAAGATCTTCATATACTTTTTTAATGAACATTTTGAAGAACGATTTAGAAAAAAACAAACTATGTTATTGTGGTTAACATTGATAACATTTTACTACTATTATTATGATTGCTATTTTATATATAGATATTTATTAAATCTATAAAAAGTAACAGCTGCAGCTTATATGATTTGACGTATGAACAAGGGCGTATAAATCTGATTTTTCTAAGGAAAAGGCGGGGAGGGTCAGCTAGAAAATGTTACTATACTTTCAGCAAAAAAGTTTGTATACGAAAAATGGAACTCCCTTTCTCCCTTACTCAGGTAATTTTTTTTAAATGCTAATAGCAATGTCAAGCAGAAATTTCAGTGGGCTGAGTCATTATTATTTATTTCATGGGTTACTTTTGTCTTTTTATAGAAGAATACTTTTGACTTCCTCTGACAATAACAGGAAATGTTCCCTTTCCATTGAGAAATTGGTTGGTTGGAGGGAGAGCTAAGTGGGGAGTATAAAGAGGGGTAAGTGCCATGCCACAAAGACGATAGCCAGTAGTTTCCCCGTGTCATTAGCGCTGAGAGACGAATTACCATCCTTCCTCTGCGCATCCTAGAAATTGTCAATTAGGTCGTCCTAATCGCACCCACAGACTTGTGTTCCTAGAGATAGCATCGCAGGGGAATGCATCCACTCGCGTACTGTGGCATATATATGTCATTCATCCAATGTTGCCAGCTTATATCATCAAAATACCGCAAGAAGGGATCAACATTTTCTAATTTCTCACTTTTACCGGGATCTAGATCAACTTAAAGTTCACGTAATATAAAGTTTCCGTGACGTAACGTTCACTTATTTTAATAAAACTAGTTTGTGATCAGGATTCGATTCACGTAACGTAACAAATAGTAACAACTCGAGCAAAACAGAGTCAATGGGTTTGGACTATTTGAAAAAACATCTTGACCACTCTAACGAAACCCAAGCATTTAGTGATTATTAGGCTATAATTACTTGCAATTAAAGCTCTATATATAGCTAGATACAAAATATGAATGTAACAAAAAGCTACGACGTTTTAAAGTTTGTGAGATGCGGGCAGACTAAACCGAGGAAGTCGTCTGCATACCACATAAACAAACAAATGAAGTACTAAAATGATTGGCTGACTAGAGCAAGGGATATCCTTCACTTAACGTTTGCGTAACGTGAAAGTTCTACCCTGGACAACTCTTAAGTTAAGTGAACGTTAAGTTAACTATATCGGCAAGGCTTCCGTTTAAAAACACGAGGCGAACATTTACGTCACGTAAACATTAAGTGAACGTTACTTGAATGTTTAATTAGTCGTGATGCTGGTATAAAGCTACAGTCCAATTTTATTAGGGAGCTCTTTATCTTACAGAAGAGATACTAGATCTAATTTCATGTATTTATGTATCAAGTTATAGCTATTATCTACTACTTTTAAAATAACTCCACTAATAGTGTAAATTATTATTATTATTATTATTATTATTTAGCACCTCGTCTTACTACCCGTTCAGGTTATACGCTTTAAGTACTAACTACGCTAATGGATTAGGAATTAGGAAGGTTGAATTATAGGAAGTGAACTCGTATTTGCGTGGAGGGAGAGTGGAAAACCATTTAGGAAAAACCACCCCCAGTTCACCCGACCGAGATTTGAACCTCGATCTCCCCGTCCTCAGCAGTCGAGCTCAACACGACAAGCGCGTTAGCCAACTACGTCACCGAGGCGGGTTAATTATTGTTGGCCGCAAAAAAAAATCTGTGCTTATTTTCTAAAAGGATCTTCCTATAAAAATTATACTAGATTTTCTCAAGTCATTTTTTCCCCTCTAAGCTTCTTGCAGGTAAATAAATCAAAGCATCGTAGACCATACACGTTTATAAAATAATGAAGGACGTACCAAAATACCTGACGTAAATAAATACTATTACAAAACAGTAGTTTAAACCTTTTAATCAAATTGAAAATACTTGATACCTTAGCAAATACTTTTAGGATCCCATATGAAAAGAGCAGGGGTGCCACTAATGCCAAATTAAATAATAATTTATCTGCCTTTCATATAAACTAATTTTAAATCTAGAAAACAGTACAGTAGTCTATATGTTTTTTTCATCTATTAAATAAACTACACTCACATTTTAAAAAATCCTTGCTTGCTGCTATTTGATTAGTTTAGCTTTGAATAACAAAAGCTAAATCTAGCGGGGAGAAAAATATAGATTGGCAACAGTGCAATCATCTGGTGTACTCGGTCACAGAATATCCTAGATCGCTTTGATAATAGGATTTTTTGTATGTTGGAAGATTATTTATATAATTAGACGAATGATGCCATAACTTTTGTTAATCAATGCGTATTAAATATACAATATGGTTTTATACTTCTTTATCGCATTATTTAATGTGATTTACTCAAAATAGTCCACAGATAAAAATACCTGGCTCATAAATAGTAGGATTTTGGTAGTAAGGAAACTATAATAAAATACTAACGATTTTTCTGTCAACACTGACAACATCCTACCATATTATTATTAGGCCTACTATTTCATACATTTTGATATTATCTATGAATAAATGGTACGATGTACAGCACAGACTATCTCGCTCTTTTACCTAAAAATGGAATAGTTTCTCAAAAATCTGTATTTGAAAATAAATAATAGACTTGTTGCAGGAACACTCCACCAAAGATCATAAATGCAATAATATACGCTGCTACAGAAACATATTGAGAATAAGTAGCACCTCTGTTCACCAAAGAGCTTAACGAGCAATTTCCCAAACCTCAATTTAAAAAATATGTTTGCCAATATCTCAGAAAATATTAGTTTTATAAAACTAAATTTCAAATAAATTACTATTATTTTTAATAGTAGGCCGACTAAAACTTTGCAATGATAATTATTTTGTATCTCAAATAGTTGCTGAGAAATAATCAAAATTGTAAATTTTCACTTGTAAAATAAGTTACCCTAAAAGTAATTTTCTTGGGAAAACGAGAACACCCACTTTTTTTTTTAAGTTTAAACAATGCCTTGATACGAAATTTAATAAAAAAATAGCTAGAGTCGATATGGATATAATCGATTTTTTTCTCATTTCACCTAAAAGTAAACTACCCTTTGTTTTAGGGTTAAATATAGTATGGTATATAATTCCAAAAATACCCCTGAGGAACGCTATGAAAATCCTAGGTAACAAACTTCACCCCGATTGGTAATATGGTTTCAGCTCTAGTTCCAGTAACCGACAGAAAAACCGCTTGGCAAAAAAATACTCTTTCGGGTTCAGGAGGTCACGAAACGTCGTCATTTATCAAAATCTTGAGTTCATTTTTTTTATGACCACAAAAGGTACTTCTTTATCCGAAGAGTGCAAGAAAGTAAAAATGACAGTGAAGATCACGTGACTTGACGTACGGATATAATAAAACAGTTTTAGTCACTGTTAAATCTGTCAAAAAAGTTACTTTTTTTTATCAATATTTGACTGTAATCTAGTTAGAAATTGACGGGGGAGGTCGGGATTTGAATCCCGGCCAGGTGTAATGAAGTTGAATTTTTTTTTTTGTCTAAATAGATGCAACCCAAATATTGGTGCGTATCTAGATGCTGCCTTCCTCAACCTTGCTCCATTGGGGTAATAAGTAGTTATTTGGGAATAACCCGGATGAGTAGTATATAATTTAATGTGCGTGTTAGTGCATCAGTGAGTGTTAGTATGTGAGAGAGTGTTCGTGAATGAGTGTGTTAGGGTGTGAATGAATGTGTTAGGGTGTGAATGATTGGGTTAATGTGTGAATGGGTGTGTTATTATGTGAATGGGTGTGGTAATGTGCGAATGAGTTTGTTAATATATGAATAAGTGTGTTAATGGGTGAATGGGTGTGTTAATATGTGAATGATCGTGTTAATGTGTGAATGAGTGTGTTAATGTGTAATGCGTGAGTGTGTGTATGGGATTTTTTCGAATGAGTGTGTTAATATGTGAATGAATGTGTTAATATGGAATGAGTGTGTTAATGGGTGAATGGGTGTGTTAATATGTGAATGAATGTGTTAATATGGAATGAGTGTTTTAATATGTGAATGAGTGTGTTAATGTGGGAATAAGTGTGTTAATGTGTGAATGGGTGTGTTAATGTGGAATGAGAGTGGTAATGTGTGAATGAGTATGTTAATGTGTAATGTGGGAATAAGTGTGTTAATGTGTGTGTTAATGTGTAATGTGGGAATAAGTAGTGTTCATGTGGAATGAGTGTGGTAATGTGTGAAGGAATGTGCTTATGTGTGAATGAGTGTGCAATCTAGTATATGAGTGAATGTGAATGTGTAAGTGCTAGTGAGTGTGTGTTAGTGGGTGAGTATGATTGTGTGAGTGAGAGAGACAACTCTTGTGTTTAAGAAGAGGTGAATAGCCAACCAAGAAGGAACTTCTAGACGTGTCGTGATCCCATCACCCCACCAACCCCCGTGAACCTCAGACCTTGTCGAGGTGGTGAGCCGGTAATCGTGATGTGTGCAGGTGTAACGTGATAGTGTCCTGTGGGTCCTGTCGGAAGATTGACCGCATTCCGCGCGTACCGTTACAAGCTCGACCCCACTGTCTGTTCAACCGGGGCCGGTTAGAGCGATACATCCCCCCCCCCCACTCTTCCTTGCCCTCACACTCTTCACACACATTCAGCGAGCAGGTCAAACAATCGCACCAGTTTTATTTGAACAATAAAATAGAGGGCCACTTCAATTTTCACCGGAAGGGCTATTATCTGACAGCTGGCTACTTTCACGTATTCATACGTCAAGTCATGTTATCTGCAACTGTAATTTTTGATAGATAATATCATACCTATAAAATAACAATAATAGTAGAGTAAAATATTTTCAATTTTGGCAACAAAAAATGTTTAAAATTTATATTTGATTTTCTAAAATGCCCTTTTTATGGAAATTAAACTGTAGTATATAATGACCCGCTTTAGTGGCCGAATGTTCAAAAGCTTTACTCTTGGCATGGACTGGATTGCTGTTGACGAAGAAGTTTGGGTTCGAATCCTGGAAGAGAGTATTGAGGATGGTTTTCCCCAAAAGGTTTTCTGCTCTCCCTCCACGAAAATGTGGGTACGCTTACTTTGATTTTAACCTTGCTTATCCCTGTCCCATTAGGGTGAACATGAAATTTTGCAAAACTAGTAAAATTATCATATTTGTTTTTATTTATTTAGCACCGCGTCTTATTAACCGTTCGTGTTACGGTAATGGGTTAGGAATTGGGAAGGTTGAATTTAGAAATGAACCTGCACTTGCATGGAAGAAGAGTGGAAAATCATTTAGGGAAAAACACCCCAATTTACCCGAACGAGACTCGAACCTCAATCTACCCGTCCTCGGCAGTCTAGCTAAACACAAAACTACCGTTTTAGTTAGCTACACCACTGAGGCGGGTTAATATTGGTTAATTTGGTACATTTAACAGGAAGTTTAAAATAGTTGGTCGTTAGATTGATGAAAAAAAAGGGAAACTGAAGAATTTAAGCACGCTGATTCAAACTTGTCTTATCACCTCAAGGTTTATTAAGTGGTGAGATGACTGAGAAAGTATTCCCTCATCAATCTTAAACCATTATTTTCAAACTTATTATTGTTAGCACCGCGTCTTACTACCCGCTCGGGCTATACGTACTTACGCTAATGTGTAATGGTAGGGTGATTGTGAGGTGAAATGGAGGACCTAAAGTTTAACGTGGGATCCGAACCACGGTGGAGGCCTGGTATTCCACACATTCACAAGTTGTGATTAATACACGTCTTGTCAGAGGTGAAGGAAGGGTTTGGCAATCAGATAAATCTGTGCCGGGACCGAGGATTTAACCCCGGACCCCCAGAACAAAAGTCTGACACCTTACCCCTAGACCACCAGGTCACCATTTTCAAACTTAAGTTATGTACTTCACACAAATCAGTGAAAGGTAAAATGAGATATTATTACTCATTTCCTCAATCTAAGCTGTCTGGAAAAATGAGAATTTACTTCTGAGAAACTTTGAGAATGCAAAGAATTTGGAAGTAGGAAGATGGTAGGTAACTTTGATACTAGACCGTAATAAGACGCGTTACAAAAAAAAGTTAGCTTCATTACGAAAACTTATGTTACTACTATAATATTTTAAAGAACCGTGCACGGATAATCTGCAAACCGGATAACCCGAGTATGCATAATTGGAAATTTACTTTGTAACAACCTCGCTCGATTATTTTTTGATAGCGCTGTCATCATGACTTTATAAGTGTTCTATTTAATTAAGTGCGAAAACATCGCTTCTTGTGTTTATGGCGAGGCGTTTCGGGATGTCCCATCGTTTCATCAAGAGGCTGGCGGCTGGACCCCATTATCACCATTCGGCGGGCCGTTCATTGACTCGGGAGTGAGTGACCTTCCCCCCTTCCCCCCTAGACACACCCGTGAATCGGTAACCCTCGGGTAACTTCGAGAAGCCCCGGGTCTTTCTCCCACCATCACCACCGCGGTCGCCTTTACTCCCTCTTCAACCCACCCCGCTGATTCGTTCCTTTGTATGCTTCTCCGTCTGCCCCAGACGTAGGACACTCTATCCTCCTCTAACCACGCCTTCTCATCATTCTGTCTGTCTCTCTCTAATAGGATCTCCCCACCACGATTCTCTGTGCCAAGCGACACGTAAGCAGTCAGTCAGCTCGTGCCAGTGAGTACAGAGAGTTTCAATCACTTGTCGAGTAGACCACAGTGTTTTTAATTATACGTTCGTTTAGTAATAAATTTCTCACATATTTTGTTTTTTATAAATAAAAAATATTATAGATATATTATCGTCTGGTATTCATATAGTAAAAAAAAATATCGTGTGAGTGTGTGGATCAATCGATATGACAAATGTCCAGTGACAGATTAGTCCTTCAACAATTATCTCGCTAACGTGTGTGTCGTCGCCTGTTTTTCGAAGCGGGAATGGAATAAATTTGAGGTTTATCTTCCAGACGGCACAATATTTCTTTGTAAGTGGATCAGCTGATCAATTTGTATACATACAACTTTAAGGTTGTCACAGAAGGGAACGTGGAATTAAGGTGGGAGTGTAAGGGTGCGAGCTAAAGGCAGTGCTTTTGACAGTTTTTTTCCGCAAATCTTTTTTTTTTAACAAAATAAATCAAATAGTTCTCCAGTAGCAACATAGTTTAATTTTCTTCACATGGTGGTATCAACAGTTGTTGAATATGTCATGAGCATGGTGGTATAAGATGAGAAACTTTTTAAGGACGAGAAGAAGCTGTCATTAAAATCTAGGACACCTTTGACAGATATTCAAGAACTGTTGAGGTCACCATGTGAAGAAAATACACTATTTATGTTTCTACTCGAACAATCCTGCCATAATTTAGGTAATTATTATTTTTGTGTCACTTTTATGACAACAAATACTTTTTTTTGGGTCAAATCAAATAATGGTTCAGTAGATAAGTTGAGTTTAATTTTCTTTATCAAAAACAGTTCTTTAACATTTGTCTTAGACATCGTGGATTTTGACCGGGGCTTTTTATTTTATTTAAAAAGTTTCACGTGATCCACTTAAGCAATACTTTATTTGCGTATTTTGGTCCCAACGGTTTTTTTAAATAAAAATAATTGCCAAAAAATACTGATTTAAACTTGCGTTCCCTTCTGCCCCACCTTAAAGTTGACTACCTCATTTTTATTTAGATATAGTTTTAGTTTTTAGTGATAGCTCTTCAAGCTTGACCCATTTTTAGAGTTCATTTTTTCCCATGGGTTACGAACTGCATTCCAAACTTGACGTCATGTCTACAGTATATTTTTATGAAGTAAATATTTTGATTTCCTCCTGCATTCTTCATTTTAGCGGGGGCTTCGGTAATAGCTTTCTCTTCAAGTTTTAAAGGCGGAAGGGGTTATTTTTAAACATGTATGCCGAGAACGCGTGCAGCTATGTTGCCAATCAGCGTTATTTTTCTTATTCTTTTTATCTCTGTATCTTGACCCACAGTAAGTTCCGGTGTCGCTTTTACGAACGACTACCTTGATTATCGCCTTCGGTCAATCAATCGGTCATCATACATAGGCGGTGACCTGGTGGTCTAGGGGTAAGGTGTCAGACTTCTGTGTTGGGAGTTCGGGGTTCAATCCTCGGTCCCAGCACAGATTCATCTGATTGCCAAACCCTTCCTTCATCTCTGACAAGACGTGTATTAATCACAACTTGTGAATGTGAGGATTGCCAGGCCTCCACCGTGGTTCGGATCCCACGTTAAACTGTAAGGTCCTCCATTTCATCTCACTATCACCCTACCATTACACATTAGCGTAAGTGCGTATAATCTGAACGGGTAGTAAGACGTTGTGCTAATAATAATCATACTTTTTTTTTAAGTGTTCAACGTACTGGAAAACGGAGAGCTGTTTCTCTTACAAATCTTAAATTTTCAATAAATAATTTTAAAATCATTTAGTTATCCACCCGCATCGGCAGACACGTGCACTAAAATCTCACTCTCGCTAAGTCTATTTTGCCAGTGACGAGAAGGTATAAGTTTGTGTGTTTTTTCCTTATACGGTTTCCCACTCCTCCACGTGGACGCGGGTATATTTCCTTTAAATTCTAACTTACACGTTCTTATCCTATCAATGTGATTAAATACGTTTATCCCGGACGGGTAAGACGTGGAGAGAGAAAAAAATTAGAACTAAAATGTAAATGGCCTCGCGGAATTTATTTAAACAAATGTTAATATGTCAACAACCCAGATACCCGCTTCGTTGGCTGCCTGCTCTAAAAGGCGTTACTTTCGCAATATACCAGACTACCGATGACGGGGAGATCGGGGTTCGAATCCCGGTCAGTTATATAGAGGATAGTTTTCCACTCTCCTTCTACGCAAATGCGGATACACTTCCTCTAAATCCAACCTTTCTCACCTCTAACTTACTAGCGTAATTAGTATATATGCGTAGGCCTATAATCTGGACGGGTAGTAAACCACGGTGCTTGAGAGAAAAAAAACGTGATTGGGTGAAGAGGAGGGGACGGTGGTTTAACTGTATTACTTTGAGATATTTTCAACACAAGACTACGAACCTTGAATGAGCCTCCCTTTTTCACTTTCTTCTATTCTCGCTATTTCTTTAACTGAACTAAAGTATAGTTTTTTTTATCGTAGTCTAAGGAAGCGTGCACTTCTCGACAAAAAAAAAGTTTGGCGGGACCGTGAAAGCCTCTCTATAGGTTTGTGGAAGACCAAGTAGCCGCGCGTGCTCTAGAAACTCTTCTCCGCTTTCAGGTAGGAAAACACTTGTTGCCTCGGGTGAGGAAGTTTTTGATGTGCGTAAGATATCCACGTGGTTTTCACTCCCCGTCTCACCCCTCTCTTCACCCTTCTTGTAGTCTGGACCGCGTTCATTCATACCTTTTTCAACTAGGAGTATATTGTTTCCAAAATCGAGACAACTTTATTTTGGATAACGCTGTACCCATGTTTTTTTTATGTCGTGGGGTGACAAGGAGCCCTTACTTGTAGTGGTAACCGGCTCCATGGTGTAGTGGTCAGTGAGCCTAGAGGTCCCGGGTTTGATCCCCACAGGTCACCAGGGTTTGTTAGGTTAGGTTAAGTTAGGTTTTAGTGTTTCCACTGGTTTCACACCCTCATGTTCACCGTCATCGCATCTCATCTGGACATGAAAAGACCCTCTACCGAAAGGATGTACGATTAGTACATTCAGTTGTCCCCTGGGCAACAGTACATTAATACTGGCTAACCTTTCCACAAGGCCACGAATGTTAGGGGCCAGACGCGCAATTTTATTATTATTACTTGTGGTGGCTCATGAGTAATTCCCCGAATAGTAAATAGAAAGGAATTTTTTTTAAGCATTTAATTCCTTTCATATAATTAAATCTATTTTTAAATCCATAATTAGAGTCGTACATGATAATAATTTTAGAAGACTTACAACAAAAACTACCAGCTAATAGGTGCATGGAAAGAATAGGCCCTTACAAAATAATTGGCAAAACCAAATGTTCACACCTTTGTTTCTTTTTTATTCGGGTGGTGGTTGGGGGAAGGGTTGATGTTCGGGTTATAGGTTAGGGCTATAGAACTAAAGTTTTGAAGCAAGAAAACTTATTTTGGTTTATCCAATTGGAATGAATTTTACTAGGTATCTGATAGACGATGCTAATACAATAATATTAAACTCAATTGGTTGCAATTTGTAAACTGTAGTATTTCCTACATTAGGAGTGTAGACAACTATCAGAAGTTTCTTTGTTGCAAACACCAACCTATTAGTAAATAATTATTATGTGTTCATTAATACTATATTATCAATAAAAAAGTGTTATCAAACGCTTCTAATAATACTGCCAGTCACTGTTTGCAATAAAGAACATTCTGGTCATAGATATACTCTACATACACCATAAAAAAAAAGCTAACAACTGCGGATGGCAAACTTCTTTTTACCTCTTTTTTTATTTTAAGATGAATTCAAATTGTGTAATTATATTTAGATATCTGTCTTAGCTTTTATAAAATACAAACTTTTATGTGGGTTCCCTCAGGCATTTTTTTTTTACTTGTTCTCATTTTATTTATGAACCTCTGCGAAAGTAAACTTAGTTCTAACACCCTCTTCTCTGAAGCATATTTTTAAGGATGGGCAATACATACATTATTGTAATATTACTTCCGGGATGGTAGGGTGGGTGAGTAAACCCCTTCAAAATGCACACTCTTGGCACGGCCCTGGTTTTGGGGGTAATAATATGTTGTTGTATCTCGCTTGACACTTTCTAAACTTAATCTGTTTGTCTACTCTGGGAAGAGAAATTGTTTTTGTTGTGGCGACCTTCTAGACGGCCTCCTTCGAACAAAATATCTCCTAAAGCTATTCTATTTTTGTTCTTAGTAAAGCACGTTTGATAAAGGTGCACTAGAAAGTAGGTTGACACTTTAGAGCAATTTCATCCAATCAGTTTGCCTGTTTAAATTTTAGTAAATACTTTGCCATTGGCCTGCCTTTGAAAATAAGATCCAAGGTTCAAAAAATCTCATCTACGGACAAGTGGTTTTAAAATATTTAAAAAAATCGTATTAATGATTGATTGTCTTTCACGAAGTAGGCCCTATATTCGGCTCAAAAGTCTACTAAAGATTCTTTCATATATATATATTTACACGCCAGGCATATTTAACCTTTTACATATAGTGTCTATATTGATGCATTTTTTTTATTGTTGTCACTTTAATTTTATTTTGATATCTTCTATAAGTGTAAATTGACCTTAGAGCTGCCCCCTTCAGGCCTATATGAAAACTCAAACAATTCAGTGACTGGAAAGTTTTGAATTTGTTATCATAAATCTTGATTTTCTGTAGCTTATATTTGAGTATAAGTCTTATTAAATATCAAATTCTTAAATTGATACCACCCAAAGGCATAGAAAGTGGGATGGACAAGAGGGGGACCTGGAAGCCCTTAAACCCACTTGAGGGGTCCTTACAAACTTATATAAACTTCTAATTGGCTTAATATCGTTACCTAGCTTAGGGTTCATTTAAAAATAGTATAGGTACATTTTGAAATGGAGACTGATAATTTAGGATTACCTATTATATATGGGTTACATCTTCGAGGAAGGAAAGCGCTTTTTCTTATCCGTGTTTTGCTGTTTTTATTATTGTTTAAAGGGTTTGATTCCCATCTTTACTGATGACAGTAATCCTCATCCCTCAGGTCTTGAGAATGGTACATAATGATAAGCACGATACCTCATCTTTGACAGTTTTTTTAGGGGGTGTTGGATATTTCGTCGCTTACTAAAATACTTTGTCGAAGACAAATAATTAATGAACGATGTTTAATTTTATTTTCAAGGAAGCATCGGATAAAGCACGCAGATAGTTTTGTTCACATCAATACAAACAAAGCGTCTGACGAGCACACATGTAGTTTTGCTCACATATATTCAAACGAAGCATCCGACGAGCGCGCAAAGCAGTCCTCCCCCTTCCTCCTCGGTGTCCCTGTTAGATGAATCACCCCGGACCAAATAGGCGTGGACACACACACACACACACACATACTGCGTGATGTGTGAAGAGTGTGACATTTCAACTACCAACATCTGTGGGCCACATGAGCTCGCGTGCCGAAATGTCAAGCTAATATGGACTCATGGCCACTTCCTTTCTCGCGAAAGACGATACGGTAACCTCATCTCATCCTCAAGCTGACGTTGTCGCGTCTCCTTAGGGCGAGTATTTTTTTTTATCCCCGCCTCTTACTACCTGTTTGTTACTATGCGCATATAATGATGATTATTAAAATGGGCTAAGGATGAGGAAGGAAGTATTTTAGAGGTAATCTACCCACATTTTCGTGGAAGGATGGTGGAAAACAATTTAAGAAAACCACCCTCAATAGACAGACTGGGATTTGAACCCTGATTTCCCTGTCACCAGCAGGTCACTGAATTGGGTAACCCACTACTCATCAAACGATTGCTACAAGGTTTTACAGAGGGAGGCTGGTCCAAACGAAGGACTTTCTTTGCCACAAAATAGTAAGTTAATCCATAGAGACTAATATATAAGGTTTTAAAAAGCCATATGATTAAATAATTCTTATTCTTCCCATATCTGATACTTGAACTTTCAGTAAACATTACAAAATGAGCTTGTTGCTCTTTGTAAGGAATCATAGAAACAAAAAACTACTTATAAACTACAATAAATTACCTATAATTCGATGTTCTGTATATTTAGAAATACGCCCAGTGCACGCCCTTTTATAGGATGAACGATAGTAAGACGGTTTGTCGATTTCTGGCCCGAACAATAGGGTAATTAACGCGAACAAAGGGGCCTTAATTGATTGGGAGGGTGGGGGA
>CABFVX010007391.1:6691-27931 GCA_902151425.1 Timema shepardi
GTGTGTGGGTGTGTGTGTGTGTGTGTGTGTGTGTGTGTGTGTGTGTGTGTGTGTGTGTGTGTGTGTGTGTGTGTGTGTGAGTGAGAGAGATAATTTAAGATCAAGAGCAATCAGATAACACAGATAGCGGTTGTAATTCTGACCTTAGAGAATAAAGTTTGAATTCAAGATGGGTGTTTTGGTTTGTTTTTTTATATTAATGAGTTTACAATAATAAAGTAATAGGAAGAACGGTTTAAAAGCATATAACCCGAATGGGTAGTAATACACGGTGCTAAAAAAAAGTTTAAAAAAATACAAAACCTATTATTTGGTGTAAACATTGATAGTATTTTACTATATATTACCAATATTAATTCGCTGTATTGATACTTAGAATCAAAAGTGACCACTGAAGATAACATGAGTTGACATATTAATTTATGAAAGTAGTTTAAGTAACTTTTGTGATTTTCAGACACAATTCTTCCGATAGTGCTCTCACAATAAGAGAATTTTCGCAATTTAATTGGTTATATTTTGACCAAGTGTTGCTGGACATGTTTAAGGACGAACACGACTTTTGGGTTGTATTTTCTACCCAAATATGGCGTTTGGGTAAGATTTTATCAAACAACTGGTAGGGTCATTTATGTGAGCCTATATGTACGGTAAACCGACAGAAAAAAAAATATGTTTACATAAAAAAAACTTTCAGAAACCCCAAAGTTAGTATGTACGAATGTACGTGCCTGGATCATATCGAACGCTATTTATTTTATTCATAGCAAACTGTTTTAAAAAGATTTACCTTTCATTTACCCTGAAAGGTAGCAAACCTACCATATATGGTTCTACTACAGCGTAGCTTATAAGGTAAGAGCACAGTGGATCCCGTAAATGTAACCGGAATATTACTTTGACCGAAAATAATAAATAATTATGTATACACAATTTTGAATATAAATAGTTCCCAAAATATATAAAGAGAACAAGTCGTATAGTAGGCTAAGCGTCAGGGAGTAAAATAAGCCCCAATTCGGAAGTAATTCTTGGAAATCTGCAAAGTGTTTTAATCGCTTTATATTAGATCTGTAATGAACATACTTGATTTTTTTCCCTCCTACGATGTCTGCGTTCGGCGCCATCTTGGTGGCGAAATATTATAAGGGTTTTCACGATTATCTCATTGAACGTTAATTTTATGGTAAAAATAGTTATTATTTATATTATTCAAAATAAAATTCTCTATAAAAAGGTCAACATACATTTCGTAAAATGAACAATTTTCGAGCTATAGCTACGTGAAGCCTAAACTTTTCACACAACTGCACGCAATAAAGAGGTTCCCATCTTATATTTCAATTTGTGCGCCAAGTACTTGGTAATTTTAACAGCTAAAGTGTTAACGGTGCATTTGTTAATAAATATTAATGTAAAAATGCAAAAATAGTTATAATATATACTATTCAGAATAAAATTCCCTATAAGAAAAGGTCTTGAACACATTTTTCTTAGATTAAGTATTTTATAGTTTCATCCGCAAGAAACCTATGATTTTCACACAACTGCACGCAATTAAGGGGTTCCCAATCAATCTTTCAATTTTAATGCTAAATAATCCTTAAATACAACAATGTTTTTTTAATATATTTATTTATTTAAGTTAAAACCTTTATGGTAACCATATTGAGTTCTTCACTTTCATATCCTTTACGCTCGCTAGGCTTCGGTTGACACTACACGTGTTAGTAATTAGAAAAACAATAATAAACTTTGTGGTATTTTTATGTGTAAGTAAAATTAATTAAAGGAACATTTACATTAAATCAACATAAACTGTGACTTATTTGTTGGCCTTTAACGCAGGTGTCCACGAATGACTCATTTGTTTTTGTTACGAGTGTATCTTCTCGCCAACACATTGTTAAGAGAGGGAGGAAAAAATTGCGCTAAATATTGTTAGTCTGTGTCACAACCTGAATGAAGGCGGACGCCTCTAGAGAGTGTTCCGAAAATAAGCTAATACGTGTGTGTACGCGTCTCTCTTGAAAAGGGGTTGATATATAGAAGTTTAGGTTTCAAGAAACAAATTGTTCGTTAAGTAGCGGAGGTCCTCTTGTACAAAAGGAATATTTCACACGTAGTAGGTCTAATTTATTTAATGTAGTTAAAAATAACTAATTTTAAGAATACAAATAGTATCTAATACATAATATATGTAATAATAAATATGTGTTTTTTATTATTATACTCGTATATTGTATATCTATCAATTCTTTTTTATTAATATTAATTTAGTGATATTTTAAAATGGCGGATTGGACTGAGTGTTTCATCTGTGCTGAAACTTTGTTGGGATGTGAGACGATCGTAGTAAAGGAGCGAGGTATAAAAACATTGATATAGAGTAGTAAGAAAAGGGGAGACAGTAAATCGATTCATTTCCAAGCACTTAATTGTGTAATTCTGCATGTAAAGTGCCAAAAAAAATCCTACACAAAGGAAACTAACATTGTTGCGGCAGTAAAATCTGTCGGGAAAAAATCTGCTTCTATAAGAAATGTTCGACGATCGAGTGTCCAAGAATTCGATTTCAAGGAAAAGTGCGTACTGTGTGCAGGGGACTCATCTGAAGGCTTTCGGAAAAAGAAGTTAAAAAAACTTCTGCAAAACGCGATTCTGTACACTTTGTCGAGAAACATTTACATTTAAGAAAAATATTATTGAAGCCGCAAGGAATAGAAACGATTCTCGGGGTGCAGACGTCATTTTACATATTAGCCATGTGACTGATTTAGTTGCAGATGGGGGTAAGTACTACGGCTCATGCATGAAAAAATTATTTGGTGCTCCTCCAACGCAACGCAGCAGTGGCCGACCCGAAGATGATTATGTCACAGCTGCGTTTGACTACATTTGTCATTACCTTGAGGCTAGTTTTCTTTGAAAGAGATACTCAAAGACTTCAAAGAATACATCCCGAACGAAAAAACCTTTTTAAAAAATGTCTGGGCAAATACGGTGAAGACATTATCATCACTACAGGATTCAACAAGCAGCCTGTTATTTGCTTTCGAAATACCGGGTGTACTATTCTAATTGCAAATTGGTGTGAAACGCGAAAACAGAATAAACTAGAAGAATGCCTCCGAATTGTTAAAGCGGCAGCTGACATAATCCGAGAAGATATCAGATCTAAAGTATATGATACCGATACTTATCCTTCGTCAGACTTTTTTATTTTTATTTTGAAAGCGATGTTTTTGAATCACTTCAATTTCTTCTGAAATCGATCATTATGAAGAACAAGCGTGGAGCTGAAGGCAAATTGGGAACCAAAATTACCTCTATTTCACATGCAGTCATTGCTTCTGTTAGGCCAAGAGCCTTCCTATCTCCTGTAAAAGTCTATCTTGGTGCGTTTCTTTCAAAAAATTATTGTTTGAGAGATCTTTTACAGGTTCTATCAGCTATAGGATTTTGCAATACATACGAAGAAGTCATGATGCTCGAGATATCTTGTTTAAAGCACCCGCAGGGGGCTGTAATGTATGACTCATTTGCTCAATTTGTCTTTGACACCGCCGACGTCAACATTGATACCATAGATGTATCCAACACTTTATGCAATGGGAGGAGACCAGTGCGTATCTCCTTTCAATTCAGTTTCTTCAGGTGAAAGAATTGCAAGAATAGGAAAAATCTCAGGCGCATATACTATTGGAGAATTTGGCCATATTCCATTTATTAATTTCCAAAAAATAGTAAAGGCAGGACTGGCAAACATAAACATAAAAAATCTCAACTAAAAGAATCCAATTTCTAGTGAAGTGGAATTGTTGTCTAGTGACTTCCTATTGATTTAGGGAAAATGAAAGGTTTGCTTCATATTACAGGCTGAAACGGCTTCATGGAAGAATTCACATCATTTAAGACATACTAAAAAACGCACCTATTGTGTCTACCCTTTGTCAATTCTCCGCCAAGTAAATATGATACAATACATACTGCACTCCTCAGCGCAGCTGAGAAATGCAGATCGTCTAATCAAGGTTGCTGCATTGTGACATTCGATCAGCCGCTTTATATTAAGGCTCGTGATATAATAAATTCCAACAGTTCTAACTCCGAACTTAGCTCAGTCATTGTCAGATTTGGTGGTTTTCATCTGCTAATATCTTTCCTCGGTGCAATTGGAAACATTATGGACGGAAGTGGTTTGCAAGATTTGTTCAATGTCGTATATGCTATTGCATCCACTGACAAAATGTTATCAGGCTATGCCTATTCGAGGGCCTTAAGAGGACCAATTTTAGCACACCTGGCTTTGGCCAAAGTAATCTTATCGATGCTGAATATAACCGACGAAGGGCACTCAACAGTACTAGAAGTTCTTCTTGAAGTTGGAGTACCGTCCTGTGTGGATAAAAGTGAAGCAGAACCAATTGAGATTATTATACGGACATGAAGAAGACATGTTAAATCATGATAAAGAAATTGATGTACAATTCGATCACTTGATTACTGAAGAAACTTATGAAACTGAGGTGGATAGCGAAACATTCATCATCCCTTAACATTCAAGATAATAAAATTTAATTAAAATCATTGTAGTGGATAAGGCCTACAAGGGAAACCACATGAAAAAAAAGCGCGCCATATACTCTACCGCGTGGTGGTGTGGAAACGAGTATGAATATATGAATATGTCAAATATATGGCTTGCAAGTATAAGAACCAGAATGTTTTAATACATTCACTGATTATTTCCCTTCTATTCCCATTAGTGAGTTATGAGCGGAATAAGAGAAACAATAACATAGCTCTATGGCCATAATGTTTTGGCTTACGTTGTAAAAATAAATAAAAATATTATTAAATTATTTTGTAATAAATATTATTTCTTTGGGGTTATAAGACATAAATCTCTTATAACAAATGCACTGGTTAGATTTTAGTGGCTAAAATAACGGATCGTTTAATGTGAAAACTAAAAAATATATTGGGAACCCCTTTATCGCGTGCAGTTGAATGAAAATCGTAGATTTCTTGCGGCTATAACTATAAAATACTTAATTTAATATAAATGTGTTCAAGACCTTTTTTATAGATTATTTTATCCTGAATAATATATATCAAAACTATTTTTAAGGTAAAATTAAAGTTTGATGAGATAATCAAGAAAAACATCATTTTGCCGCCATATTTCCAAGATGGCGCCGAACACAGACCTCGTAGGAAGGGAAAAACTTGGTGTGTTATTGAGAGACCTTTAATAAGGCGAATAAGACCATTTTCAGATTTCCGCAGAGTTTTTCCTAATTCAAATACCTGACGCGTGGCCTATAAGCAGTATTAAATGTTTCGGTATGACAATCTTATTGTTGTTGTACAAATCATTAATAAACACTAGTTATTGTCATATACATCCAACTAGTAATTACCTGCTTCGGTGTCCGCCTGGTCTAAGGCGTCAATCCCACATTAGACTTGACTGCCGATGACAGACACATTGAGGTTCGAATCTTGGTTGGGTGTACTGAGGATATTTCTCCAAAATTGTCTTCCACTCTCCTTTCACGCAAATGCTGGTATATTTCCTCTAAATTTAACCTTCCTCGTCCCTAACTCTTTAGTGTAATAAGTACACATGTGTATAGCCTGAACAGGTAGTGAGTGAGCCGCGGTGCTAAAGAAAAAAAATAGTAATTACTGTTCATCATTTTGATATATATTTAAACATTTTCCAAAGGTAAGTTTTGGTACTGTCTCTGTCACTTATATACTCGTAATTAACTACGATACCAAAAGCGCAAAAACGCTTTGGTCGTAAACATCGATATCAATTCAATCGTGAAAGCTCGCCTCATACATCATTTCTTCTAAAGAATAATTCTGTATTTCCTGGAAATTTAACTTCATGTTTCTGAATATTTGCTGTAAGTTCTTGAGTATGTTGCAATTAAGTTTTATTTTAGTTTTTAAAAATAGTGATAAAATATATTTTATGCGCATAGTCCAGTCTCAACCCGCCAATCAAGTAAGACATATCGTTGTTAGAGTAGTTTAAGAAGCATCTCAGAATATGCGCTTCATTTTTACATTTGATTTGATTTAAAATTTATATAAAAAAATGTATACCTGACAACCCACGTAAGTATAAGTATGATAGTTTTTTATTAAATGGTGTTTAAATATATCAACATATTACTTGAAATAATAACATAAATCAAATCAAATTGAATTTTTTAATATTGTCTTTCAATTATGTGCTCTTCCTAACAATTAATATGCTTAGTCAATTTTCTTTATTTTATCTTAAATAACAATATATAAAATAATACGATGAGGTTCAAACGGTCCCTCAAAGACACATTATGTTATAGCTTACCAAGCATTTGATTAAATTGTTCTTCAAAATGTGTTCATGTTTTGAATTTCAAATCTAAGACTTGACTATTTATTCGTGCCATGATACAATACAAACTCCATGACATCATACCGCAGTCTAACCATACCAACTGAGCGGACACCAAACGTTGCCGAAGATAATGCCAGCTTGTGCGGATAGAGGCTGTCATGTGGTCAGCACAACAAACTCTCCTGCCATTAATCTCAGTTTTCTAGACCGAAGCCGCTACTTTTCATTCAAGTAGCTCCTCATTTGTTCTCATAAGGTTGATATGACCCAATTACAAAACCACTGCTCCTCTGGAAGCACGGTGATTGGACCCTGGACTTCAGGATCTTTAGTCAGGAACTCTGACCAATAAACCCCAGAGGTGGTCCACCATGATGCCATTCCATCACCAAAACAAATATACTCTTATTTTGTTGCGCACTGCGTCTTTTCAGCTGTCCACACCAATTGGACAGGGATAAGGAAGGTACAATTAGAAGAAATGTACCCTTATTTTCATAACGGGAGAGAGACGGTAAACCATTTGATAAAAACACCCCTTGCTTAGTACACCCGACAGGGATTCGAACCTCGACGTCCCCATCCCTGGAGCTCTAGTATTGCTAGAGCGACGCCTCAGTTCATAAGACCACCGATGGTGGTTACAAAAGCTGCTCTACAGAATAAAATTTAATGTGTAAGAAATGATTCAGAGATTACTTACTACACATATTTAATAACATATATAAAATATATATTTTAGATAGACATAATAAAACAAGCTCGCAAGCCCCAAGCGCGAGTATTAATTCAGCTGTAAACGAAAACTAAAGTTTAAAAAAACATAATTATGTTATAATAATTTTATATTTTTTACGAAAAAAAGCCTTTTGTTTTGAAACAAAACATGCATATTCCTTCACTGCAAGAATGTATTCTTTTATATTTTAAGTGCCATAATGTATATTCAAGATCTCAACAACTTGTACTAATTTTACTTTAAGGATGGGGGTAAGGATTGATTTTAAGAACAAGCACAAGGATTCGTTTGAAGCAAAGTTTATTTTTTAACGGCACGGTTTATCAAATTTTGTATGAACCAACTCCTCATATCAACACATGACATAATAACTAACTTGGGTATAGAACAGACACAACACCCCCGTCTCCCGGCTTTCTATTGCTCTCTATGAAAGGGGAAACCTTAACTCCACGTATGCGAAATGCTTTGACTAAGTCAGGAATTGTACCCGAGTTTAGAGGACGACAGAACTAGAGACAAGAGTGAAAAGATAGAAGAAAAGGCTCTCCAAGAACCAGATTTGAATTCGAACCCTAACCTAGAAAGCTTTGTTCTATACTCGTTGGTGATGAAATGTTTGTTTTAAAAAGAAAATCTAATGTTATAGCTTCACTTCTGTAAATATTTATCGTTTTAATCATAACTCAATTTTGTTTTAAATCTATATTTTAAATAAATTTTCTATATATATATTATGGTGTATACAATATTGTTAGTTTTTTAATTGAGGATATTTCACCTGCCTTTTATAAATAAAGTATTACACTAACCCCAGATTTAGTAATAACCTTAACTAAGCTAACACATCTAACACTAAGCACCCAACCATGGAGCTAAAACAATAACTATTAAGACTATCCATATTATGCACAGTTACTAAACCATGTTAATCATGACCTTGAATCAAACTAGAATGATGTTGTCAGCTTCCCTAACCCTTCGGTAATGGATACGGTAAACTATTATTTCCAGTTGAGTAATATCATACATATAACTATATAATATAAGATTAGTTTTAACTCTATGTTACGCCCTTTATTAATGAGGATCTATGTTGTTAAGTGATTGGTGTGTTGAGGCTCAATCTTAGGGAGAGCTGATTCGAGTCCAGTTGATGCTGGCAAAGATAATTACCATTAGAATAAAGGTTCGTCCTGCTATCCATTTAGTAAATATATAGGCGCTAGTACTAGGTGATTAGGGATATTGTTCTTGGTTAAGTTAATTTGCCTCAGATCCTGAGGAGACGATTACTTTACCCCAAGACTAGCGAGGTCGATATTAATATGTATATGTGTGATTGTTTACACATCATACGAGCTTAAAGTCTTAAATCAAGTTGATACTGGTTTGCAATGTTTAAAAAGATATCCAATATTTCTCACTATCAGTATATGCTGTTGAGTAAAGTATAGATTTGTTTTCTATCAAAATTTATTACTAAGGAGAAAGTTCAATCTTTTTCACAATACCACTTAAATCACTAGTACGACGGTGGTCATTTATTATTATTATTATTATTATTATTATTATTATTATTAATTTTTTTTTAAATATGATTTCGGTAGGAAGAACAGTTCCCTATCTGATGTTTACTCAAATTACTTAAACAACTTTAATATATTCATAAATCAAGTCATACTATCTGCAGCTGTCACTTTTGAGTTTTGATAGATAGTACAATACCTATAAAATAACACAAATAATATAGAGAAATGTTATCAAAGTTGGCCACAAAGAAACACGTTTGAATTTTCTAAACTGTTCTTCCAACCAAAATCAGGGTATAGTATGACTATGATCGTAAGCCAAGGGTATGAGAAGGATAATACCAGTACTAGTTAACAGCGATAAAGGCTATCCAATCAAAGTGAAGAGGATTAGGAGGTTGACAGATAAAGCTAATACTATTTAACAGTGGTTTCTCTAATACTCCAATCCTAAGGTATATTAGAGATTCAAGGATTCTAGAAAATATCGTATTCTAGATTCGAAAAAAAATATGTTTTGGATGCTACCATTTTTACTTGGAATTTGTTTTAAAGCTCTAATACTGCGTATTGGTGGTTCAGTCTCTATATAATTATAGGAAAGACTTAGAAACCAAACTCTCAGACAATTAATATTCTTAATGTATCGATGTTTTAGTGAATGCATTTTAGCAAAAATTGTTAGCATATTATATTAAGTATGATTATTACTATATTAATTTCTAATAGTTTAAGTACTCAGAGTTGCCCGGGAGAAACGTATTTAGTTTAATGATTGTATGTGTAAGTTAACTTTAGATTAGTGCCTTTAATCCCTGCCCTTTTTTTTTTTCTAGCCATGTTTTAAATTAATTTTAAGACATCTATTCAAAATGTTAAAAATCCGGCTTCGAGGTGCACACGTTGGTGAAAGAATGTAGTTTTTAAAATTTCAGACCTCTGCGTGCGGTAAATATCACGCAATACTAATGACAGACAAACTTCATTATATCAATATTGCTTTGATTACGACCCGGTTTTTAACTAATTAAATAAACTAATCAAAATTTTAAAATTCCTAATTCTAGATTCACAAGTTTGTGCATGATTTTTTTTTAATTCCATACCTCTGCTTGCGGTATATATCGCGCAATACTCATAACAGACAAATAAACTCTTAATTTTATTAACATAGGAGCCTCGGTTATTCTGTTTTATTCTTATTTCCTCTTTTGTTCATTAATTTTTCCAAAATTTGGATTAAAATTCGAGATTCAGAATTATAAGTTAAAATGAAAATTCAGATTTGAAGATTCGGATTCGTAAAAAAGTGTATTCGACCCTTCTCCAAAAAAAATCATAACTCGGTCTCTATTTTTCTATCTGCAATTTAAAATATATAAAATAAAAATATAAAATAACAGACGATGGCTCCAATTGTATAGTTAGTGAATTAAATGAATGTTATTTTAGCAAAACTGAGAAAGAAAATAGTGTACTGTTGAACCATCCTTAGCA
This sequence comes from Timema shepardi, assembly GCA_902151425.1. Taxonomy (NCBI): domain Eukaryota; kingdom Metazoa; phylum Arthropoda; class Insecta; order Phasmatodea; family Timematidae; genus Timema; species Timema shepardi. The sequence goes on from CABFVX010007391.1 coordinate 16,863, forward strand.
ACATCATAACATATTATGAGGTCAAATTCACAAATAAAAAAAGGCAGTAGGAGTGAGCGGTTCAAGTTCTTGTTTTTTGAATATCTGAGATTGACCTTCAAAACCCAGAGCACGCAACTCACACCAGTTGCGGGAATAATATAATGACGGTTGCACTCAAGGAAAATTAAATATATAAATATGTACCCAAACTAAAGATATACCAAAATACACAAAACATAGCATTAGCATTGAAAAGATTTGGAGTAGCTTTGTTGATATTTATTTAAAAGTATCATAATTAAATATATAAATATAAGCATTACCATTTGAATAAGTTTGAACAATATATAGAGATCTTAAAAATTATTAATATAGCCGTAGAGTTGGTGAAAAGATTTTCATTATGAATAAAAATGCTTGAAGCAAAAACAATATCATAGTTAAATACGGTTTTAACTCAAGGCAATTACATTAGAAGATAAAAATAATACCTAAATCAATTATTTACGCACCTAACCAGTTTGTGAAGGTACGTGATCTTCGTCAAAACAAAATATACATTACGAAATTCATATCTACCTTCATAAGTTACAACATGAGTCCTCGAAAATTCCTTCATTACTCCTTACACTTTTATACATATTCCCATTATACACTAAGATCTTACAAAATCGTATCATCATACGGCCAATAGGCATTCCTCAGAATAAACACTTTAACTAAAGGTGAAATTTGTCTATGTTTTCTTTTTTTAAACTGTCAAAAATCCTCATTAAAGAAAATTTAGTCTCAAAATTACCAATAATAACCCTCATAATAATATCTCTTCAGTCTCACAATTAGGTCGAGAGATATCTCTACAAAATAATCGATAGTTTCAAAAATAAATAAGGTATTGATATCCACATAAATGAATTAACTATCGATTTCCACGAAGTATCGAGATCCATACAAATTCATTGACCCAAAGTTTAACAATGATCTAAATCTACATGTGTCATAAGTCCCTCGTTACAAAGTTAATATTAGGAAGCCGAAAGAGAATTTTGAAAAGTTAAAAGGTAAATAACAATTAATAATCAGAATAAAAATTAAGTCGAAAAAGAATTTAGACCTTACATTTTAACAATTCCGAAGCCTTAGCTTCCATCCAATACCTTCCTCCAAGCTAAATATATATATATATATATTAACCCCCAGAGAACATTGGAGAGCGGGATAAAAGGTGGGGGTAAACATATGGATCACCAGGAGGGCTCGAATGACAACAGAAACCTCTACCATATACTCCAAACATCCCGTCGCTTCGAGAACGTAGAAGAACAACATCTCTTAGCATCTTAAACTCTTTGGACTGTCCATGTTTGTGTGGCACGCTCTGGTGGTCGCCGATCGAAACTTGAGAGCGGCGGCTAGTTTTCCTCGCGGTGTGCTTATGCTCGGTAGTGTTTATGTTTTCTTCCCGACTTGTAGTTCTAGGCGCAGGGCCGGTGAAACAGGGTAAGTTGTATAAATTTTTCTTAGTCGATTCTTTTAGGATTGTAACCAAATGCTACACTGTCTAGAATATACAGTAATCAATGCAATACTAATAAGAATAATATGCTAGCTATTATTAATAAAGGATTTTTGATTACTCTATTTAATAATTTCTGTTGTTTATTATATTTTATCTAAACCAATTAGGCTAATTTTAAAAAAATTGTGAAGTAGTATATCAATAGTCTATCGCAAAAAAATAATATTCAAATTATCAAACATTGACCTTGAAAACAAACTCTAATTATGTTTTTAAAAAAAAATTCTTCAAAGGGGATTTAATGATTTAAAAATGCCATTTCCTATTTGAGGACTTCCCCATGGGTCCTCCCAGATAGGCCCGCTTAACTGCGGAAAAACTAAAAATATATAGGTATAGTGTACTTGTAGGTATACATTTAAAGAAGATTAAGTGGCGTTTTACCTGGGCCAGTGGATACTAAATCTAAATTTCAAGCTCATTTACTCTTGTTTGTTGGTTCTGGTGAAGTTCGGGTTCAAATCTCGAGCTGTTATACTGAGGGTGTATATTTCTGAATGATTTTCCACTCTTCCTCCACTCAGATTAGGGTATATTTCCTATAAACTAAACCCTTCTCAGCCCAAAAACATGAGTGTATCGTATATGCAGATAAATCGAATGGGTAGAGAGACGCGGTGGAAAAAAAGAAGTTGCTTTTTGTAATTATATAATAAAGTTCAACAACTCACAAAAGGGCTGCGTATTATTAAATCCCACAGTTTTATGTTACAGAAAATTTTGTATTATTATTTTACTGTTTCTAGTTGTTCAGCCTATGCAACATTTACCTTTAATCTGAGGACACGAATTGTAGAGGACTAATCTTAGTGAAATGTACAAGCATGTACTTATAGAAAGAATAGAAAACCCTAAGAAAGAATTCACCTTGACTTCCCGGGTCATTAAGACTCAATAGTGTAATTCATACGCCAACCAAGCACCAGTCATTTCACTACCATCAAGTTTGTAAAGTCTGTCCCCAAACCATAAAAACTGCACACAAAAAAAGCTTTAGATTTCAAAACATTACTCTTTGATACAAATACACACAAAACAGGCCTAACACCAGGGCAATCTATCAAAGTGTCTTTATTATTTTTCGCCATTATCATTTAATCTCTGGTGTGTCTATTTCTCCCTCGGTGACCTGGTGGTCTAGGGGTAAGGTGTCAGACTTCTGTACTGGCGGCCGGGGTTCAATCCGCGGTTCCGGCACAGATTTATCTGATTGCCAAACCCTTCCTTCACCTCTGACAAGACGTGTGTTAACCACAACTTGTGAATGTGGGGAATGCCAGGCCTCCACCGTGGTTCGGATCCCACGTTAAACTGTAGGTCCTTCATTTCATCTACACAATCACCCTACCATTACACATTAGCGTAAGTGCGTATAAACCGGACGGGTAGTAAGACACGGTGCTAATAATAATAATAATATTTCTCCCTCCTTCCTTTCCACCCTCTTCCGAATGTAAAACTTTCAGAGGAATGTGGTTTGCTTATCTTGCCCCTCTCAACACTACCAAACGTCGACGTATTACCGTGTTTATTAACTACATTGCTCCAACTTATCTGTACGCGTTAGCTATTTAAGAAGACTGACAGAGGTCTAAGACATAGCTGCACATTTAGGAGTTGATATATTGAATCAAATAATCCATACCCTGATTTTGGATGGAAGAACATCTTAGAAAATTCAGACTTTTTTCTGTCAACAATAATAACATTTTACTATAATATTAGTGTTATATTTTATAGGTATTGATAATAGTTATCAAAAGTTACAGCTGCGGATAACATAACTTTATGTATGAATATATTAAACACTGTTTAAGTAAATTTGTAAACTACCAGATAGGCCTAGCGTTCTTTAGACCAAAATCCTAGTATAAGAATTTGAAAACAAGAGCATAGGAACAAATACATAAATTTATCCCTTTTCCTATTAATAAAATCGATTGGGTTCTCCATCTTTATAGTTCTCATACCTTTTGAACTAATGGATGTACTTAAACCTAATTTGTGCAAACATTTACCCCAATACATGCCCATATGTTTTATCCTCATCCCGAACATCAATGGGTGAACAAAGGTGTTCTTTCCTAAATGGTTTACCATTCTATCTCAACACAAATGTGGGTACACTTACTTAATTTTAACTCTTCCTTTCTCGTCCTTAGCTCATTAGTGTAAATATCCGGATATCCCAAACGGGTAGTGAGACGCGAAACTCGTGTACAGCCGTTTACAAAAATATTTAGGTTTTTCGATGGATTTTAATCAAACTATCCACACACACACACACACACACACTCAAGGGTGCTTCAAGAATAGATGGTAAAACATAATTTTAGCACACACAAAGTGCACATAATTTTGTTTATTCCTTTTGATAAATAAATCATCACTTAGAAATATGAACTTAATTGGATGCTTTTAAGAACTGTCTCAAGCGTGGTTATATTTGACTGATTGTTGTGGCTTCTTTTCAGTGCTAGAGATGACCTGAAGTGCTCTATTATTGTAATATTCACCTTGGAATATTAATATAAAATTCAATACAACGTTTGCTTTATTTATTTATGCATATCTTGTGAAATAATATTGTGTGATGCTACAACTAATGATTTACGCTTTATTAAGGTTTCAAAAACGATAAGGAAACTTCAGAAGTAATCTCTAAAAAAAGAAACGGCAGCCATATATTGTCATTTGTGGTATCTTAGTGAAGATCTGGTGACACTTGGGTTATTTTCTGACTTAGTAACGATTGAAACAAAACTTAAAATTGTAGAACAACTCAAACAAGTATCAAAGAAAGAAAGAATAGATCAACCAGTTACAATGGAAAAGAAGATATTAGTGGTAAAGATCTAGAACATTGTACTCGTCCAGCATCCCTTTCCTTTTTTGAAATTTTTAGTTTGATTTTTCATTCCTGAATACAGATATAGAAAAATGGAGCAGTACTTCATTTGAAACCGCAAACAAAGTCGCACGCAGTCTTAATATTGTAAATGACTGTGCTGATAGGGGCAGTGCTTGGCTAAAAACTCAATTCTTCAGTTATTACGAAAAAAGAACAACAAAAGCAGTTTATTCTTAAAGATGTAGAAATGCACCGTAAACTTTATCTAAAAACCAAAAAGGTGTATCTTTTTAGAGAAAAATGACTTATAAATGAATTTTTTAAACAAATCAAACTATATAAAAATATTATATAAAAATGAAAAAGTGTTTAATTTTTTTTTTAAATAGAAGTTTATAATTGCACTGCTACTATTATATAAGTTTAAATTTTTAATGAAACCTAATAAAGATGTTATTGTATACAACAATTTAACAGGCGCTGGGACAGTGCCGGTTTTTTTTCATTTATTTTTTTTGTGGTGTCTTTTTTCGATAAAAGTAATAGAAAAGTAATGTTTTTTACTTTTATTTTTTGAAGCACCCTAAGTCGTCACACAGATATACATTTTATAGTCCAGAATGCTGATTCTGCAGATGCCCTAATTTAAAAATTGTACAAATATAGGCTATCAAAACATGTTTATATTTTTTAGTGTAAAGATTTATTAAAATAGACGGAAACTGTTTAAGAGTACTAAATAGTGGATCTACAGATATTTTAAGGGGATTTTCCTTAACGATCGGGAATTCAATTGTTGAGTCTGTTCTAAAAACAATCAGCCTATCTTAGTATCCGTTCTACTCAGACGCATATATATATATATATATATATATCAATTACAATGATGGAATAGGGATGAGGAAGGTGGAATGTAGTAGTACAAGAGATGTGCCGTATTTTATTCACCCTTGATTGCCAAAAGCGTCATTGTGATTTTTGGAAAGCCTGCCAATCCAAATATGAAAGTCTTAACTAAAATCAGTGGATGGGTATGAACTATGACGTCATCAATATGGCCGCTATGTCATATTTACATCGAAGCATTACAACGGCTGTGACTTTTTAATGGTTACTAGTGGAGAGTTTTTTTTTTCTTTGAGGTATTTTAATGATATAAAAGTTTACTATATCAAATTTTTACGTAACGTGTAATATTTCACAACTTTTTAATGTCAAAAGTCAAAAATGGGTATTTTTACCATTACATGCATTTATTATTATATAAATACCACTCGATTCCACTAAAAAACAAGCACATCACAACCAAAAATAGATATAATAAATGTATTTATTGATTTACTTGAGGGTGACCTGGTGGTCTAAGGATAAGGTGTCAGACTTCTATGCTGGCGGACGGGTTTCAATCCCCGGTCCCGGCACAGATTTATTTTATTTCCAAACCCTTCCTTCACCTCTGACAAGATGTGTATTAATCACAACTTGTGAATGTGAGGAATGCCAGGCCTCCACCGTGGATTCGGATTCCACGTTAAACTGTAGGTCCTTCATTTCATCTCACAATCACCCTACCATTACACACTAGCGTAAGTGCGTATAACCCATACGGGTAGTAAGACGCGGTGCTAATAATAATAATAACTTGAGCTAAGACTATTGCAATCAATGTTTTTATATTATTTTATGAAGGACGTTTAAGATGATTTGAATAGAGTCCGAAAGAATGTTCTGGTTGTCTCCTCTCAGTCATCGCGTTAATGGCTGTCCCCACTGTATGCATCCCCTGCTTCATTTTTTGTCTCTTCATCATTTTGTAAACACTATTGAATCTATCGAGCCGTGCTTTGGGCGTCAATTGTAATAATATGGAATTATGTAGCCGCGCTCTGGGCGTCAATTGTTACACTATGGAATCAATCACCCCGTTTCGGGCGTCGATTGATTCACTACGGATTAATTCCCTGATATAATAATGCTGTGATGATTCTTGGGTTGTCTAAAGCTCTGTGATCGAGCGCCTATCATCACTACGGAAAAGATACCGTTTAATCAGCTGTTTATAGCTCCGTGTTCGAGCACTAATTAAATCGGTATATTAATAAAATTGAAGAAAGAAAACTGTTGATGGTTGTTTATTCACACACGGTTTATTTAAATGACACCTGTTAATTACGTATACATATTCCAATTAAATGTGTTATATCACTGCACACTTGTGATATTAATGTAAGTTATTTTATACTGTGTTAGACTGTGACTGCCAGTGTGTGGCTCTGACTGCGTTGTGCGTGGGCGGGATATCCCGGTGTAGATGTTTGGATCCCGGAGATGCCTTAAACATACGCACATTAGTTTATATATGACATACCCCTTGCCCTTTTCTCCCCTCACCAACAGTGTAAAATCTAACTAATAGAAAGAGTCCCGGCGACAGGTTTTGTGAAGGCTAGCTTCTTATTGGTATAGGGAATATGCGTCTTCTGCCAAATAGACCCTACTGCGAAGTTGTTCTTTTTAACAGGAAGTGACGCAGTTGCTCTTTTAACAGGAAATATGGTATAAAAAATATATTTTAGTGGTGAAATCCTTTTCACATTATTTATGAGAAGCGCGTGTTTCTTCATGGATGAATCTTAAAAGGATACTTTACATATATTACTTTAAAGAAGAATTACCTTCATCCATGACCTTTTACATAATTTATAGTAATCCAAACCAATATCATTACAATTTTCAATATCAAGATATTCAGGACACACAGCTCCTTCAAAGCACTGAATCCTGTAATTTCCATTAAATAAACACCATCCATGTTTAAAGGGGGCAATATCTTGGTGTGGGTTTTGCTTATTAGCTTCCATATCAGTGCAACATTATTGCTTCTTTTAAACTTTTCACGAATAGCAGCTCTTGAAGGGGGAAGAAGAGTAGGATCAATGCTTTGTATCTTCTTTAAAGGTTGATTTTCTTGTTTAGGGACACATTTTATGTTTAATAAACTGTATATTGCTTGTGTTACTGACGTACAAAGAGATTGTCCGTACAGGGAACAAACATAGTGCTCAGTGTCGGTGAACAAGTCATTTTAGAGATCCAGTGTATCCCACAAACTGGCTAAAAGTTTCCTATGTGCCGCAATATTAGACATTATCCTGAAAAGTATAACCTTCTTTTGTCTTGCGAAAGCTGCTGTTAAGTCCAACCCAGGAAATGCGTGAAAGCCAGGTAGAGCCGTAGACAAACCATCACCAAGTTCGTCTGCAACATTTGTGACGTCTATAAATCATATTGTGTTATCTGAAGCCAGTCCAATATCCAACCACACGTTACAGTTCTGAAAGTACCTTTGATGGTATTTTAGCAAAACAATAATTTCCGTGTCATTGGCTCCAACAACAATGTTCCTTAATGAGCTATGTTGTGCCAGGTACTGGATGTGCCAAACTATTTGTGTGTCTGATTCTTGATGACGACACTTTAGTTCAGGAATTTATATTAAAATCATAACATTGTTTTGTTTGCTTCATTACCAGCATAGAGTAGTTTCACCCAGAAGACATACGTATTTATCCTTTTTACAGACAATGCGAATGAAACCAAGGAGGGAGGACTTAAAGGAACTGTTCCTCAAGGACTCCTGAGGTTTGTTTGGAGTTCTCTGTTCTGGTACTGTCACTCTTGTCACCCAAGAATGACGTTCCTCAACTATGGCCATATCCAATATCCTTTATGCTTGAAGTATCATACACATCGAAAACCAGGTGAACTTCTTTGGTGGATGTGCTGCAAATGTGTTCCAGTAGTTTGTATGCAACACCTGCATAAGTTTTGGGAAACTTCAAGAAATGTATCATAAACACTGCATCATATTAGACAACATAAACTTCCAGTGGATTCTCTTTACTTGACGTTTGATACTCCTTTAATTTGTGCATCAGTTTGCTCTTATCCGTTTTATTCATCAACCCTCCAATTTGGCTCAAAGACAGAGTACTTATGAGGGTGGGAATTCAATCACTTTTTCAATGTCCCATTTATGAACCGCTGCAAGGTACAGCAGTCTCCCGAAGAGATCTCGTGTGTACTTCATGGCCTCTAACTTTGTGAATTTTGGGGCTGAGATTATATCATAATTTTTTAACAATGTTTCTGGTTATTGACTTTTCAACACTTTTAGGATCCACAGCGTACTGACCTTTGACTTTTTCAAAAGAAGATTTTCCTTTTTCGTAAGTTCTTACAAGTTCACCTACTAGCTCATTCTTAATCACTTGGCCAGTGGAGAGGTTTATAAGAAGCGTGTTGAGCTCAGTATTATGAAAAGTACTTAAAAAATTGCCCATTATATTCATGATTTCCAAAGCATCCTTGTTGTACATGTTAATCCTAGAGCCTTGAAGTTCAGATTCCCTGTCTTTATCATGTTATGATTCACTGAACTCCAACAAATGAATCACAATTTTGCTCCTGTTGTTTTCATTCCTCTTGCATTGATGGAATTAGAATCAGCAAAATCTGTAATACCTCCAAACCTTGATGCAGCATCTTTATTCGTGGTTTGTTCTAACGCCATATCCACAGAGACACGAGAAAAGGAGCATATTGAGCGTTTGTTGGATAGTCCTTTAGAAAGAGCTGTTTTTTCCCCTGGGCATATCTATTTTATGTTAAGAAGCTTTAGGATATATATAGTAGCCCCATAACTTCTTTGGTGCTGACTGACAGCTCACAGCTAACTTCTGACAGTCAACATTTAGGTATATACCTAAATTTTGACTGTCAGAATTGACAGCATGCTAAACACGTGTTTTTGCAGATCATATGGTTCGGCGTAGGGATACATAATTTGGTCTGATAACTTTTCAAAGCCATCAGCTGTCAGCTGTGAGCTGTCAGTCAGCACCAAAGAAGCCATGAGGCTACTGTACTGTCATCCAAAGAACATAATTGGTTAACAAACATATATTTATACTTGAGCAAATTCAAAAACTACCCATTTTTGAAGTTCAACATTTGAAAAATATAAAAAGCTTACCCATTACGTAAAACTTAAGTAAAGTAAACTTTTGTATCATTAAATTATCTTCAATTAAAAAAAAAATTAACTCTCTACGAATAATCGGTAAGAAGTTGCACCCGTTGTAATCCCTCGATGTAAATATGACGTAGCGGCCATATTGATGTCGTCATATTTCTTTCCTTCACCACTGATTTTTACTAAAACTTTCATATTTTGATTTCGTAAGTGATAGGGTTTCCAAAAATCACAACAGCGCTTTTGGCATTTGTAGGGTAAATAAAGCTGGTCTAGCTTTTGAACTATAGTTTTAGATGTCAAATACCCATTTTGCACCCGAATTGGCTTGAAGAGATAGTGAGAAACCGTTTAGGAAAGGCCTAAACCACTTTAATTACACCTGAACGGGATTCTAACGCTAAACTCTTCATCACTGACAATTAGTCTAAAACGAGAGTGACGCGTTAGACTATTCAACTACAAAGGTTGGTTTTCCTATATTAAGTTAGTTTGTGAGCAGAAGCGGATTTACACTATAGGCCCACTAGGCACGGGCCTAGGGACGGCGGCTTTAGGGGGTGGCACATTTTGGATAACATTGTTTTAATTTTAATATTTTGTGTTTAATAATTACGTTTATGGCGTGTACATGCCTGATTTTCTTTCGTAGAAATCTTTTCTCGAATACTAACTTCAGCCCACCCCTTCCCCCCATCTCTTTCCTCCAAAACTTCCTAAAACCCTTGAAAGAATGGGGGGGGGGTATTATAATTGTGCCTAGGGGTGCAAAAATTGTAAATCCGCCACTGTTTGTGAGTCGCGTGCTGATATAATCTAGTACATGAAAAATACATGTAAAACATTATCTTATGCACGACTTGTTTCCTACCATTCTCATTCAGTATGAAACTTGCCCTTTAAAGCAAATATTGTTGGGTTTTTTTTACACACATTCTCTCACTAGATTATTGTGATTGATCAAAATCTATTTTAGTTGTAGGTGTATCCCAATTTTCTTACGAGGGGACATATCTGGTAACTAGAAAAAATTACTAGATTTACATTCACGTATTCGTACGTCAAGTCATTTGAGCTGCAGCCAGTGGAAGTAATCGTAAGCAACTTTGGGTGGAGTCGATAAAAATGTACCGACCTCTACTCTTGCTTCAAAATAAAAGATTATAATATTATAACAATATATTGTAATTAGGCCTGTGACGTTTGAACTTCATACTTTTTATTTTTTTAAACCAATATTTGGAATTTGGTTTGACAAACTTATTAAAATATAAATTACCAATGCCAAAGAAGCTACTCATGAGGTAATCTGAATTAGAGCATTTTACTGCAATCAATTTGTTATTACTAGTTAATATACTTTAGCCATTTCTTAAGAAGTCGAAACCAAATTTGGAGTTGGAGTCAGACAGTAGAAAAATAGAAGAGCCAGAGTTAAAGGCTTGGCCTACCATCGTCACAATCCTGTCTGCAGTTGTCACTTTTGATAGGTATGAGCAACACCTACAAAATAGCACTAATACTCAAGGACACAGAAAGATAGTTTTTCAAAAGGGAAATTTTACTCAATCTTTAGCCAGTAAAAGTGTGTATAAATATGTATGACCTCCTACCCCCCCCCC
>CABFVX010007392.1:0-31157 GCA_902151425.1 Timema shepardi
ATTCTATACTTAAGTAACAATGGATAATTTACTTTTATAATTTACTTTGAAGTGTGTAAATGTGTTTCGTAAACCGCGGTTAGAAAATATACAACCTAACATGATAACCTAATTTGAATTAAATAAATAAACAATAATTGACGCTATTGAAGCGTGCATTCTTTATTTTAATAACCTCCCTGATACTCGTGAAAATATCGATGCAATCACTTAGCTGAACTAAGTGGAGATAAGAGTGCGTCACAAGTACACAAACAATACTAACGTAAATCATGAATTCCCCCTAAAAACAAATATAATTGACTCGCGGTTCATCCGCGTCAAACCCCACCAGAAAACCCATATATGAAATATGGTTATAATAAAGAAAGCCCAAACAATAATCGTGAAAGGTATCCCTCCCCATAACTTATATCCGAACAGAAATTTTGAATAAGGTTTCCTAGCCCTAGTTTATATCGGCGCCATCACCTTTGTGCAAGCCAGTGGTACAATGAATGACGAGGTAAACAATACAAGCCATTATATAGTAAATACAGACTACACATGTTCTCAGAGGAGGGGGAAAGCAGGGTGTAAACAAAGAACAAAAGGAAGGGAGAAGACTAGTGCTCTCGAAGCTTAGCGGCCAGTCCACTAACTACTCGAAATTTACAGAACATCCCAGATGGCGGAACCGGAAACGATCTTGGTCAAGTTAAGTCCTTGTTTGTTGTGGGCCGGGCTTCGATGACGAGCGAGGCACTGACCCGCTTCTCATTTCAGTCGAAATTGTTCAAGCCACGGGAGAGGATGTCTTAGTGTGTGTTAGTACTCCATCAGACGGAGAGAAGCCAGGCCAGAGGTGGTGAGTGTTGTAATTCCATAATACTGGGTGGTATGCGTTTGATGTTGTTATTCGTTGTAACATCGTTACAATACACCCCCCCCCCTCCTTAGGGGTGAAAGACTTGAGAGGAACGACTAGGAGGCGCCATCCCCGTCGTCTTCAGTCTTGAAATATTTGGGTGGAGAGAAGACCTGAGCCCTCACCAGAGGCCCTCTAATCTTGATCCGGTCGGCAAGCCATTGATCTCCACGGCTTCCCAATGTAGTCGATCGCTTACTCTCTTCATGCCTTGTTGGAGCTAACCAACCGTGCTACACGACACTCTTGCTATCCCTGTTCCAGGTGACCCATCGCAGCCCGCCCATATCTTCCATGTAGCTCCCGGTCTTCTTCGTCCAGTCCAAGATCGGTCCAGTACCTTGCAGAGTCGCCGAGTCAAAAAAAAGAGGGGGAAGGAGGAAGGGGAAGACCTCTATGAGAACCAATCAGAAAATATAAAACATATCCCACAATACAAAGTTCATAATCATCCTTGCATGGTTCATTGTACTTGAGCACAATCGGGTGCAACCAACCCGCGAAAATGTTATTTTTAAAGGTACATCTCCTGGGGTGTCTTTATATTCGGCTGACGCACACGCGCACTCTTGATTGTTAGCAAGTTCCAGGTGCCACAGTTAAACAATATAATATTAAACACATAACACTGTCCTATAAAGTCAACGTTATCGGGAGGGCCCCTCTCCCCCCTTTAATACTAAATTGACAAAAACACAAAATGAAAAAAAGTGCCCAGACAAATGATAGCGAACGATTAACTTCACTACACCACTAACAATAGGGGACAGGGCACTGACTCATTGTAGCACTGCCATTAAGTGGCTGACATGGGTTCGTCGTGTTAAAGTTGGGTCTGCTACCTCCCTCAGAAGGACTGAGACGGGAGTTAGGAATCTGTCCATCAACCATGGCCCGTTCCACTTCAAAGCCAACTTAGCCGACGATCTGTCCGCTGCTGAGCTCTGGGGGAAACACTTGCAAACCACTCTATCTCCAACCTTAAAAGAAACAGGAACAGGGACTCGCCCTCGATTATAAGCCGAAGCTACTTTCCTTTGTGATTTCTGGAGATTCACGAAGGCACGCTCGCACTTTTCTTCAAATGTGTGGTGGGTGGACTCCGACAAGAGTGGATCCACATCCCAGATGGCCAGAAGGCGATGGTTCAAGTCCCGGTTGAGGAAGATAGAAGCCGGGATTGCCCGGATCGACTCGTGGAAGGCCGAGTTGAAAGCTAGGTTGAGGGAGTCAAGGTGTCGGTCCCAGTGGGAGGGGTCAAGGTGATGGAATATGGTCAGAGCCACGTTTAAATTGCGGTTGAACCGTTCCACATGGTTGGGGGAAGGGTTGTAAGGACTGAGTCGTCACGTGCTTTACACCCCATAAGAAAAACACGTCCCCAAAAGCCTTTGACCTAAAGCACGGCCCATCATCACTCACAATTATTCTAGGGGTGCCTAATAACACCCAAACCCGCCTAGACAAAGCGTTGACAGTGGTCGATGCCTTCATATTCCTAAGAGGTATTAAAATCACAAATTTAGAGAAGGCATCCATGGCAATCAAAACGGCAGTGTTACCTAGTGAGGTACGGGTGAGGGGTCCAACATAATCCACAAAAACCTTTTCCCATGGGCGCGTCACGACATCGGCAGAGTGAAGACCGATTTTCGAGTTCTGGGATGGCTTTGCCTTCTGGCATGGCTCGCACCTACGTACCCAGTCTCTGACATCCCTAGGTAAATTAGGCCAAAAAACTCTTTTGACACCTTACGTTCGGTTTTAAGTATGCCACAGTGCCCACCGAACACAGAGTTGTGGAAGTATCTCAGGAGCATGGGCCTGAGTTTCTCCGGCACGTAATACCTGGTCCTTCCTCTAATCTTGACTACCAAGAGATCTTTACGGTCACAGTAGTTACCTACGACCTCTCCAGCTTTTATCCTTTCCACTACCTGTTTGCAAAAATCGTCCTCAGACTGGTGGTCACCAATAGATATAAAAGACTCGGGGATAGAGTGGATGACACAAAGGGGGTCAGTTTATGGGTGTTCCCCAACGGGGTCCAGATCTTCAGACATCCGGGAAAACGCGTCTGCTACCACATTTAACTTCCCGGCAATATGATGGGTGGTAAAGCTATATCTAGAGAGTTTCCAAGCCCAAAGCCCTATCTTTCCAAGTTGTTTTGGATGGTTCCACATCCAAAATAAAGCTACGTTATCGGTGAATAGATCAAACTTTCTCAGTTCTAAGTAGTCGGAAAACTTCTCGACTGCAAAGACGCAACCGAGACATTTTTTCTCATAAATACTGTATTTCCTTTCTGCGGCGTTCAAAGTCCTACTAGCGAATGATACTGGCATATCACCGTCAGGGGTTAACTGAGAGAGCACAGCGCCGAGCGCTACTGAGGACGCGTCTACATGCAGCTGAAATGGGAGCGAGAAGTCAGGCATGCGCAGTACTGAGGGGGACACTAGATGCCGCTTGAGAGAGAGAAAGGCTTTGTTTTGTTCCGGTCACCATACAAAGGTTGTCCCTTTTTTCTTAAGAGAGTTAAGGGGGCAGGCGACTTCTGAAAACATGGGGATGAACCTGGCGTAGTACGCACACATACCTAAGAAACGCAACACACTTTTCAAGTTCTTAGGAGCTGGGAAATCAAGGATCGCTTTACACGCTCCGGATCAACGATAAGGTTCCCCTCTGAGATAATGTAGCCTAAGTAGGGGATAGATTTCTTTGCCCAAGTGACCTTCTCCGGGTTAACAGTCAGACCGGCCGAGCGCAGACGATGCAAAACGGTTTTAACATGAACTAAATGATCCTCAAGAGTGTCGCTGTAAATGCTAATGTCATCCAAGTAATTAAAAACGAATTTAAACTTCAGATCAGCAAGTATATGGTCTAGTACCCTATTTAATGCTTGCCCCCCACAACTAATGCCCGAGGGCACACGGTTGAACTCAGACCTGCCATGAGGTAACGAACGCCGTGAATTTCTTGGATGGCTCTGAGAGCGCGCACTGCAGAAAGCTCGCATTAAGGTCAATCAAACTATAGAATTTAGCCTTGCCAAGATGTTGGAATGCAGACTCAATGCTAGGCATTGGTTAGGGATCGAACACAATATTTTTGTTCACCTTCCTGTAATCTACAATGAGGCGGTACCCTTTACCCTTGCGGGTGATGATGAAGTCTGGGCTGGCGTAGGGGGATTTGGACGGGCGAATAACTCCTCTCCTCTCGAGGTCAAGGACCACTTCCCTAAAGATTTCCAATTTGGGTGATGCACAGGAATATGGACCTGAGCGCACTGGAATGTCGTCCTGCGCAATGATGTCATATGGCAGAATGTCACACCTCCCCCACCTATCTGTAATGACGTCAGGAAATTGACTGACCACGTCATGTATCGCTTCACTATCGCTACTAATGCGAAACAGACCCAAGGGGGGTTTGTACGACACAAAAGGGATACATTCTCCAGGTGCGAAACCAAATGACACTCGCTGTTCACCTAGGTTCAACTTGGCCTTGGTTTGATACAAGAAATCATTTCCCAAGATGAAATCAAAAGGAAGGTTTGGTAGAACATAAAAAGAGCGCTTCCATGAAAATCGCCCCAATTTAACCGGAAGATTAACTTTACAAGTGAAGAAACCCACAAACATTGCACGGCATAGGCCTTTGGCTCCATGGACTCGGTAAAAAATATTCATTTTACGCTTAAAAATATCAAGACATTTACTACAAACAAAAGAATGACTGGCCCCCGTATCAAAAAGTCCCACACACTATACGGGTCCAATAGAAATGGAAACGCACGGACTCGGAACGCGTGGCTTATAACATATAAGCGCGACCGCACCACGACCACGGGCGCGCCTCAGGGTTTCCCTCCGCGCACTGTCTACGGACATGCCCCAATCTGTTACAACGGTAACACCTAGCTCTGGATACATCACGGGGCGCACGGTTCCCGGGATTCGAACCCATAGAGTTATTCCCCCTAGTAGACCTATTACGGCCAGCAGGTAAGGAGGGGTCAAGAGACAACGCAGTATAGACTGCTCCGGGACTCAAACTCGTTCGCGCGTGATTTTCCAGTGCGGGGGTGAATGCGCACTCATGCACTCTTTTTCTGAGAGAAGAGTCCCCTCAATGACCGAAGCCAAGGAGTAAAGCTCCTGTATAGAGGTGGGCTTATTAGAGAAAACAAAATGGCGCCTGGTCAAAGGGGACATGTTTTCAAGAATGATGTCTACTAACTCGGACTCCTCTAACTCAGTATTAAGTACACGAGCAGCTTCAGTGAGGGAAAGGATGAAATTCCTGAAAAATTCATGGGGGGACTGAAACCTATGAACCACTTCTCTACATAGCTTCTGTTTTATTCTATTGGGTAACAACGCGTTCAATACCAGATCTATTACAGGCCTTAGACATAAGTTGGCCTGAATACCTTGAGAAAAAAGCTCGGGGAGAAAGCCGGACGTTTTCGTTAAACATAAAGTAAGAAACTCTGGTTCGTTTACAAATCTCATACATGAAGCCCTATTCACTTCTACTAAGAAATTAAACAGAGCAGTATGGTTTTGCCCATCACATACAAGGATACAGCCTAGAATCTCAATTAAAGCTTTGCTCTGACATTTATAATAACCTACAGGCACGGACGGGGCATCGGAGGAAGGGGCAAAAGGTTTTCCACTCGCATCCTCGGACATAACAAGGCCGACCGAAGCCTCCCCAACCTCACTCAACAGTTCAGATAGAAGAGAGCGTAACTCACTCACCGTCGCGTTGGGTGGTACCGGGACGTCCCTGGACTCGAGCTCAGACTGCAGTTGGTCGCGGCTAAGCTTGTAAATCTCAGTTTTCTTCGTAATTGCCGAAGTCTTGGCATCAGGCTTGAGCGGCGGAACCAAGGTCTCGGACAGTGTGAAACATAACAGACAAGTATTAGTAAACAATATTAAGAATGCGCGGATACTCCGCAATCATCTCAAACCTAACAGAGCACAAAACGTGGAACTACGAACCGTGAACCACACTCCACGAACTGTGGAGCCACGCTCTGCTGCCACTTTTCTCTTGTGACACCCACAGATAATCGGAAGCGTGTGTAAAGAACAACCAAGGGATCACAAGAGAAAACATAGTTTTATTTTAATTAAGTCAAATATAATGGTAATGAAGATACATCATATATTTTAAACCTGGCATAGAGAGTCAATTTGTAGTCTGGCAATAAACATCAATTCAAGATCATTAAACTTAATCATAAATATACATAATATTACATAAGATAAAGATTATCGACAAACTATATATATGAAATAGCGAAGTCATAAAAATTACTTTAAATAAATATATATATAATAAATTATGTATTCTGTCAAAGCAGACACAAGGATAGTAAGATAAAGCGGTTAAATCTATGATATATAAGTTTCAACAATTGCCGTGGAATTCTATACTTAAGTAACAATGGATAATTTACTTTTATAATTTACTTTGAAGTGTGTAAATGTGTTTCGTAAACCGCGGTTAGAAACTATACAACCTAACATGATAACCTAATTTGAATTAAATAAGTAAACAATAATTTACGCTATTAAAGAGCGCATACTTTATTTTAATAACCTCCCTGAAACTCGTAAAAAATATCGATGCAATCACTTAGATGAACTAAGTAGAGACGAGAGCGCGCCACAGGTACACAAACAGTACTAACCTAAATCATGAATTCCCCTTAAAAACAAATATAATTGACTCGCGGTTCATCCGCGTCAAACCCCACCAGAAGACCCATCTATGAAATATGGTTATAATAAAGAAAGCCCAAACAATAATCGTGAAAGGTATCACTCCCCATAACTTATATCCGAACAGAAATTTTGAATAAGGTTTCCTAGCCCTAGTTTATATCGGCGCCATCACCTTTGTGCAAGCCAGTGGTACAATGAGTGACGAGGTAAACAATACAAGCCATTATATAGTAAATACAGACNGCGCCCTCACCTTTGTGCAAGCCAGTGGTACAATGAGTGACGAGGTAAACAATACAAGCCATTATATAGTAAATACAGACTACACATGTTCTCAGAGGAGGGGGAAAGCAGGGTGGAACAAAGAATAAAAGGAAGGGAGAAGACTAGAGCTCTCAAAGCTTAGCGGCCAGTCCACTAACTACTCGAAGTTTACAGAACATCCCAGATGGCGGAACCGGAAACGATCTTGGCCAAGTTAAGTCCTTGTTTGTTGTGGGCTGGGCTTCGATGACGAGTGAGGCGCTGACTAGCGTCTAGTTTCAGTCGAAATTGTTCAAGCCACGGGAGAGTATGTCTTAATGTGTGTTAGTGTTCCATCATACGGAGAGAAGCCAGGCCAGAGGTGGTGAGTGTTGTAATTCTATATTACTGGGCGGTATGCGTTAGATGTTGTTATTCGTTGTAACATCGTTACACACCATTCACGTAACACCAAAGTCCACTACGAATGAGGACTGCTTTTGCATGTATTTCCCATGTATCATAATTATTTTTATTTAATGGCTCTATTTTATAATTACTGACATTAACTGAAGACATTTCGAGCACAATTTTTGAGTTCAATCGAATCAGAAGCTAAACAACAAAAAGTGATATAGTGTTGCAGCCAACGATCACGAATAACACTCAAAACTTCTGTTTAAACTTTCACTTGAACCTTAAAAAACGTATCTGGGCCCCATAACCTGTTGGAAATGGTATTATTGCATCAATTAATGGTTTCCATATCTTATACATATTTAAAATACAAAGCAAAATTGTTCATGATAATTTCTTCATTCTTGTAATTAATAGCACAGATCATACGTACATAATAGATAATAAGAAAACAACAAAGTAAAACAAGACATTAAAGAACATTTAGAAGGCACTACCCATCTTCTTGTAGGTGAAGGCTCGTCTACTAAAATACTCTATTGAGTGGATGGAATTACTCAAGTCCCAACAGTCTACTATCATGATTGGTATATAATTGTACTTTTGATGCTGATAAAATCTCATTTTTTAGGTTGTTTTTAGCGATATTTATTGTTTCTAGATATAACTATGGGTACTATATGACAAAATAATGTATTTATCACCAATTTACAGTAATTTTAGTATTATTTTACAGAATATTGACGCTTGTTTGATCCTTCAAGGAAAGTGGTTCGTTTTTTTTGCGTATAGTGTAGTAGAATGACGAGTGCGTCAACTGACGTGCAGCAGTAGAAGAAGGATGCTGTGTACAAACTCGTAAGTAATATTTTGAAGCATAGTTTTTCATCCTGGTTTTTTGACCCACTCAATCTTTAGGCAACATATATTTAAAAACATTTACGTTTCAATACTGAAATTTATGAAAGTGCACAATAAATATCGGTGTGTTGGATTGGCGGAAAATTATATAAGTGACCTTACTATTTACTAATGATAATGGCATGTGGATGGCGTGTAGAATAAATCCAGATTTAACGCTAATACAAGGCAGGCCAGATGTCATAATCATTTGGCAGGCCACAAACCAAGAGAAAACTTTGCCAATCGTAGATTGACCATATTTATTATTCTTTTTATTTGAGTTATAACTACAATTATTATTTAAGTGTATATATAATTTAATAATTGAGTAATATTTCTAAGATCACCAATTATTTTGTTTAATTCCACGCATAGTTTACTTTTAACTAGAAAAAACCCATTAAGATCCTCCAATTAAACTAGCGTCCATCAGACAACTTGATTGCAGCCTCATTGCTTCCCTTTGTCAAGAATTGACCACACGTCACTGCTGCCATCTTTGCCTCTTTCGATTCTACTACTACTTCATACTTTGCAATAGTCCACATACATACAACTACTCTCCAAGATGCATTCACCCGTTTGTCGATTTCACGATATATCCTTCCATTATTACAGAACAGTTTGCACAGATACACAAATAATTCACTTAGCTTAACAATTTTTCATTTATACTAACCTGACAACCATTTCCTGATCCGTCTTTATCAAAAACTACAACATTTGTTATGAAGACATTTATACGAAGATCCATTCTGCATGTCACCACATTCAAACGATTTAAAGCATTCTGCGAGCCACTTTCGTTCTCAGCCATTAATACAGCATCATCTACATACATCAGCACTCCCACATTCACACTGTGCATTTGTACACCAACCACATCCTCACAAGCATCCCTCATACACTTATTCATGAAAACCTTAACCAGCCAAAGGGACATAGCACAACCTAGTCTAACACTCTGTTAAATGTCAAATCATTCGCTAAAAGCTCGATCAACCCTAACGCATTCATTACTTTCATCAGTTACCGCCACAATATTGTATTTACTAACCATGCATCCACACCATACTCTCTCAAAACATTCCAATAACATACTAGTATTCACCCGATTGTACACTTACTCCATATCAACGAATGCACAGTAAACTTTCTTCTTTGTTACCAAACAATTCTCAATCCGTTGTTGTAATACAAATATCTGGTCACTGCTAACTTTACCTCGCATCAAACCAAATTGCACACCCAAAATCTTGTCCGCAGTTTTTTTTTTCACGCACCCTCTAAATATTAAAACTCCCCCAAAAACTTTGCCTGGAATAGTCAACAAAATAATTGCCCTATAATTCTTATCTTTACAATTACAGTATTGGCTTCACCTTTGGACAAAGGAACATTATGAACATTCAAAATCTCAGCATACACAGTTAACAACTCACATACTCTGGTAAGTAGTACCATACCCTCACAATTAAGCGTGTCACTGGTTGTCCCATTTACGCACGCAGCTTTATCATTCTTTAAAAACGTTCATAGCTTTTAACACCTTAACCACGTTAATTCTTTCATTAATACACTGTTTTACACTGGAACCTAGTTCTGGAAGTAACCACTAAATAATCAAATAACAAACGTGAACACCAAAACGTTATCCATTGTCTTACTGACTCCTTCTAATATTACCAACCTCCGAAACATTATGATACTGTGCACTCTCCTCTTACAAAATAATAATAAACCTAAATGTTACATGTAGTTGGCCTAACGCAATAACATTAAATATACAGTCTTTCTGGAGGTTTTGTTCTCCTAGATGAACGACGAAGGATGTGAATTGCATGTCAGGAATTTCCACTGCAGTAGGCTGGATTGGAGCTGGTACGAGCCTTTCTAATGGAGTTGAATCGCCCTCTGCACCAAGGTTTCTTTCCATTTGAGGTGATGGTGGCCTCTGAATTTTTTGAGGCTCTGGTGGCAGAGCCGACAGTCATTCTGGAATGATTGGTGCTTCCGTGGGCTGCGGTTCTATGTCTGGCACTTCACATGTTAGTTTCCTCAATTGATCTGCATGGAAAAGTCGCTCTTTTCTTGTTTCATTACAGTAAACTAAGTATATCACTTTACTGCAGCTTTTGAGATCAACGACAGTTTCCCCTCTAAATTCATTATATTCTGGCATCTTTATTTTGAATTTTTCTTGTGGGAAAAACTCCAGTGGTTGTTGTTTTTAATGAATAATTGAGTCGTGTAGTTTACTAAATAGAGGTTTTAGTGTGGGCAATCTTAATTTTGGTGAGAATAGCAATACTAGTTCAGCAGGAGTCTTCCTAGTCACTATATTTGTAGTATTACTACAGTGAAACAACAAGTTTATGGGGGATTGGTATACTATCTTCTTCAATTTGCTGCGACAATTTAAACAGCTTTTTCTAACGTACCATTTGATGGTGAATGATACGGAGGTTACTTTATTGCCTTGATTCCATTATTAAGGCAAAACTCAACAAACTTCTGAATTAAAAGGTGAACCATCATCAGACACAATCGCATCTGGCATGCCGAATGTTGCAAAGCACTCTCTCAATTTGGCTATAATTTCTTGTACAGTAACTATTTTAACAATTCATGCTTCAATCCCAAACGAACAGCAATCAAATAGCACCAAGTTCATGTGATTTTTATAGTTCACGTAATCTATATTCACCCTGTCAAATATCACGTACATTAAGTTGACCCGCCACTTTCTCAAAATAAATTAAAATTCATAAAGTCCTTTGTGCTACGTTTGTGCTCATATGTGCCTGAAGCTCAGCATTTGTGCTATTAAATTACTCAAATTATAACGATCTTAATGTGGGGAACAACTTGATTTTAAACTGGCCCCCCTCATATTTTAAAACATCCTAGCTTGATTTTGATTATGCCAGTTCTTTGTGCTTTATCTGTGCTAATATGTGCTCAAAGTTCAGCTTTTATGCTATTAAATTACACCTATGGCAACGATTTTAATGTGGTGGGCCAGCTTGTTGT
The DNA here is from genome assembly GCA_902151425.1 of Timema shepardi. Classification (NCBI taxonomy): domain Eukaryota; kingdom Metazoa; phylum Arthropoda; class Insecta; order Phasmatodea; family Timematidae; genus Timema; species Timema shepardi. The sequence continues at coordinate 11,263 of CABFVX010007392.1, forward strand.
TCAAGTTGGCCCCCCACATTTTCGAATTCCAAATTTTCTTAGGTCATTTTTATCGGATGACATAATGAACTGGTTTCACAGTGTCAGTTCACCTTCAAAATTGTCAGGCTCGGGAAGATCGTCAAATTGAGCTAATTTCTGAATATTTTTTACTACCCCGGATATCATCAGATGATTTGATTCACTTTGATAAACAAGTGATTGAAATAGTTGCAATGTGTCTTTGTGAGTGATAAACTTATCATTAGTAGAAGTTATAAACTCATCCAAGAATGGTATGAAGATCGCTATTATAAAGTAATCTTCTGGGCTCTGGGTGGGAACATTTTTTCTGATACTTTGAAGACCAACAGTTTGAGATTTTGCAACAGGAACACTTAGTTCCTTTAGGGCCAGTTTCATAGTCAAATTTAGTACGCCTCAAGTGCGTCGCTACACTAAGTACATGACGACACCTACCTAAACCAAACCTTTGCTGCGCCAGGGTTTTATAGTATATAACTTACTAATGTTATAATTAATTGATCAAGTCAGTGAAATGGATAATCAAATATAATTAAAATTGTTCTTAAAATTATTAGATGGTCAACAAGCAGTCAAATAAGAACACAAATTAATATAATAATGATTGGCATTCAGGGGCGTAGCTAACAACATTAAAAAGGTAAGACTGAAAATGCGAAAATATTAAGTATTAAGTTATAAAAAGTTACATCCAGAAGAATTAAATACTTAACTAAGATTGAGAGACGTACAGTATCCCCATGGCTTCTTTGGTGCTGACTGACAGCTTTGAAACGTTACCAGACCAAATTATGTATACCTACACCGGACCAAATGATCTGTAAAAACATGTGTTAAGCAGCTGTCACTTCTGACGGTCAAAATTTCGATATATACCTAAATGTTGACTGTCAGAAGTCAGCTGTGATCTGTCAGTCAGCACCAAAGAAGCCATGGGGCTAGTGTAGAGACATTAACCAAAAATAAATGGTACAGAACTTCGCAGGGACTTTCTCAATCTATTGTTTGAAAATGGATATATTTACTCAAAACTCGTAATACATGTGAAACTATATAATATACACTAGCAAAACCAAGTATAAATTGCACTATACTTATGTAAAACCTTTTTTTAAGTCCCGGTATTAAATTTTACTATTTTGTTTTTAAAGAATTAATGTCCTCATTTGTATGTTTGGACCGATAAAAAAAATATCAATGTTGGGTCCACAAGGGTCAACACTTCGTATTAAAATTTCAACTTCCGGTTAAATTTTTTGACATTTTATTAGGTGTTACAAATCTTCATGCCATCGTGTTGCTATTAAATTCCTCATTTATAAATTTTGAACAATAAAAAATGTAAATATTTACTATTGAGTCTAAAATGGATATAGATCATTGTTGTACAAACATTTCCCCTAAGAGGTTTAAGGAAAAACAACATAAACTTTTAGAGACTTACTCATATTTAATTACCCTATGGCATTGGAGAATTATTGCATTAAAGCTTAAGTAGTATCTCTACAACTAAAGCTCAGAAACTGTTAGATTTATAAAAAAATATTTCATATAAAAGTTTTTTATTTTTTATTTTACTACAATTTTGCAATGATAAGTTATTTAGCATCTCAAATAGTTGCAGAGGGACGGAAGTTCTGCTTCTGTAGAGTACCCTAAAATTAATTTTCATGGTAAAATGAAAATAGCCAGTTTATTTATAATCTTAATCAACACATAGAAACGAGTTTTAATCAAAATCTTTAGAGTTGATTTTAAGAAAATCGATTTCATTCTTCTCTTTTCGCCCTTTCTTAAACTACTCTTAATTTTAAGTTTAAACAGGCACACAAACAGACGTCATTGCAAAGACCCCTTTTTAAAGTTTGGGGTGGGGGGTCTTGAGACGTTGCCATCCATTAACATTTCAAGTTAGATTTTCATTTGCGGTTGCAATACTTTTACCTTTTGTGTACGAAATGTTTTATATATATATATATATATATATTTGAAATATGAAATTACTTATCGTTACAAATATGTAGGTCTCTTTATAATACAAATATTTTATAAGAAGCATATCTCTATAAAACCAATAACTTTTAAGCTACACACACATTATATATACGTATAGCTTACGATAAGTAAGTAACTACTTATCTTTACAAATATTTAGGTTTCTTTATATTACAAATATGTTATAAGAAGGATATTTTTATAAAATCAATACCTTTTAAGCTATACGTATATATATGCTTCTTATAAAATATTTGTATTATAAAGAGACCTACACATTTGTAACGATAAATTTATAAAACCAATAACTTTTAAGCTATACGTATGTATACGTATAGCTTAAAAATTATTGGTTTTATAAAAATATGCTTTTTATAAAATATTTGTATTATAAAGGGATCTACATATTTGTAACGATAATTAATTTCATATCTCAAATAGTTTAAGAGATATTATATAAAAAAATATAATTTACGCATCAGACCGGAGCCCTTAAAGTCATTTTGCCGAAATATTGAGATAAGCTATTTTGTTTATAATATTTATAAATGTTTAGAAATTAAATTTAATCAAAATCGTTAGAGCCAATTTTGAGAAAATTGACTTTTTCTCTTTTCGGCCTTCAGTAAACTACCCTTCATTTTAGGTTTGGATATCCAATTCCAAAAACCCCTCGGGGAAACTCTATGAAAATCCTAGATACCAAGTTTTAGCCCGATCGGTAAATAGTTTAGGCTCTAGTTGGAGGTACATACAGACAGACGGAAAGACAAAAACCACTTTTTTGGATTCGGGGGTAATGAAATGTCAAGATTCATCAAAATCTTGAGTTAGATTTTTTTGACGATCACAATACTTTCTCTAACTGTAAGATAGCGAGAAAGTAAAAAACTGACATATAAATAATCAAATAGTAGAGATAAAATGGGGTAAATTAGAAGTTTACTATTTTATTATTTATTATGAACACAACCAAACTATCAAGCTTACCTTCATATTGGGGTTGAGATGCTATCCCCGTTGTTAACACAGTGCAATAGATATGTGTTCAGTAAATTGTTAATATATAACCTTTGTAATGAGTGTTCTAGAAAAGACCAAATGCCCAGCGTACAAGTTTGGGAAAGTTGGGCGTTAATGTTCAAGACTAAAGAAGTGACTAAGAGACTAAAGAAGTGTACCAACCAATTAATTGCTGTTCTACCAAAGTACGTTCCTTATAATATTAAAGACTTAAAAGCGTTGTAATAAGCCTAACTTGATTACATAAAAGTTGAATTTCAGGCACATATGAGCACAAACGGAGCACTAACGAATGGCGTGGACAAATTTTGATTTCGATTATCTGGCATGCTAGCTTGAACATTAATCTAGCCTGCCACATTGAATGGCACAAAAGCTGAGTTATGGGCACACATGAGCACAAACTGAGCACTAGCGAATGGCATGAACAAATTTTGATTTCTATGATGTGACGTGCTAACTTGAACATCAAGCTGGCCCACCACATTAAAATGTTTATTACGGGATTAATGTAATAACACAAAAGCTGAATTTCTCGCACATATGAGCACAAACAGAGCACTAACGAATGGAATAAGAAAATTAGGATTTTAAAAATGTGGTGGGCCAGCTTGATATCACATTAAAATCGTTGCCTTGGGCGTAATTTAATGCTCCAAAACTTAATTATGGGCACATATGAGCACAAACTAATGGCATAAGCAAATTTGGATTTTAAAAATGTGGCGGGCCAACTTGAATATCTTGCTAGCCCGCCACATTAAAATCGTTGCCACAGGCGTAATTTAATAGCACGAAAGTTGAACTTGGGTCATAAATTAGCACAAATAGAGCAATAAAAAGAGTAATCAATATCAAGATAGGATGTTTTAAAAAATGTGGTGGGTCAGCTTGCATCGGGCACATATGAGCACAAACGTAGCACAAAGGACTGTATGAATTTCAATTTATTTGGAGTGTTGGGCCAACTTGATGTACGTGTTTCACAGCCTTTTACGGTATCTTCAATGTCAGCATCTATGCTAGACCACCAGCATATTGATCTAACTAACAATTTCATTTTCACAATGCCTAAATTATGATCATGTAATTCTTTAAGAACATCATGTCTTAAACTCTTAGGAATAATTAAACGAGGTTCCCATACAATCACACCTTCAACTATGGACATTTCTTCTCGTCTCCTAAAATAAGGCACAAGTTCAAGATCCACTTTATCTGTCCATCCCCTATTTGACATCTCTCGTACATCAACTAGAATGTTGTCTTTTGCTGTTTCCTTTACTAATTTTTCCACCAATAATGGAGGGTAAATAGCACAGATATCTCCTTCATCTATAAACGCTTCTTCAACGGGCAGTCTTGATAGTATATCCGCATTCTTGACATTGTTTCGATATTTCACTTTAAAGTTGTAAGCTGATAGTATCAACGCTTATCTTTGCAACTTAGCTGCTGCAAGTGTTGGAATATTTCTTTTTTCACAAAAAATTCTCTGGTTTACTTGCGCATTAGTGATTATTTCAAACTGTTGCCCATAGAGAAACTTATGGAACTTCTGTATGCCAAATATCAATGCCAATCCTTCTCGTTCATATTGAGATTAATTCTTCTGTGACGATGTTAAAGTAGCACTTGCTAAGGCTATCGGTTTTTCATTATAAACAATAATATGACAAAATACCGCAACAACCCCATTTGGTAATGCGTCTGTTACAACTCATAAAGGTAAGTCCGGATTATAATGAACTAACAAGTTATGGTTGATTATCATTTCTTTGTTTTTCTCAAAAGCTTCTTCATATCTCTTTGTACATTCAAATTTCACATTCTTTGACAGCTACTTGTTCAATGGTTGTAATAAAGTTGATGACATTGGAAATAAATTTTGCATAACATTTGAGTAATCCCAAGTAGGATTTGAGTTGTGTGACATCTTTGTGAGCTGGACATTTTTAATTGCCTCTATTTTATCTTTTGTAGGTTTTATTTCTTCAGAACAAAGCGTAAACCCAAGATACTCTATTTCAGTCTTAAATACATAAGATTTGTTCGAATTTATCTTAGTATGATGATCATTGGGACGTTTCAAGACAATTGGTAGCTTAGTCAAACAGTGTTGTTCTGTTTCCCCGCTGATAAGAACATCATCGATATAACACACCAAGTTACCAATTTCTTGCAAGATTCTGTCCATCACACTTTGAAAAATACTTGAACTACTCGCTATTCTATACAGCATTCTATGACACTTGAATAAACTAAATTCAGTATTTATAACCATTACTTCTTCTGATTTTGGACTCATTTATAATTGTAGGTATGCTTCTTTTAAGTCTATTACTCAAAACACGTCCCCTGTGAGTTTGGCAAATATGTCTTGAATCTTAGGTAATGGATATGGGTCAATCTTTAACGCTGGATTCACAGTTGTCTTGAAATCAACACACAATCTTACGGATCTTCCTTTATATAGTACAACTAAAGAGATTGCCCATTGTGAATTATGGATTTTTGTGGCAATTCCTTTTTATTGCCATTTTTGGAGTTCTTTTATTTTTTATTTTAATTTATAGGGAAAATTATGTTTTTTTTAAATACAAGTATTACATCTTCTTTTAGATTAAATTTGCTTGAAATCTACCAATTTTTTCACCTTTTTGGTTAAAACAATGTGGATATTTACTTGAGAATTGTTCTTCCAAGCTAGTCAATTCAACCGATATCAGTTCAACCACTTTCCTCAAATTTGGTTCAAGCTTATCAAGCTGCTATATTTCCAATAAAGGCACTGTTCTTGATTTGCATTCTACCATTGTTAATTCATAATTGCCATTATTATATTTCACACACACTTCAATTATTAAATTTATTTTCAGCGTATCCCCGCTAACAGTTTTGAGAACTAAGTTAGATGATTGCATTGAAACGTGCTGGAAATATTTCTTGTAGATTCCTTTACTGATAATAGATACTACAGCACTAATGTCAACTTCCATGTTTAGCTAACAATTGAACCATATGTCTGCCTTATGATTGTATTTCGGCTATGTTGTTGATATTCAGATTCCCTACTATATCATCTAAATCACTAGGTTCAGTCTCAGTTTCTGAAGGAACTTCATTTGATGCTTGATCAACTTGTCTCTAGTTAAATAGGTTTCTTTTATCTTTGTTCCTAGATCAACAGAAATTACTACTATGTCCTTTATTATTGCATGTGTAACATCGCCACTTCCTAGCTGGAAATTCATTATGTCATTGGGGTCGTTATGATAATTTTTAGAAGCTTCGCCACCTCACTGGAAACTGAAATAATGTTATTTTTCTCCATGAAGTTAAATAGTTGTATTGCTCCTTTAATGTCAAAGTCCTGTCGTCTATATAAAAGTCCCAATTCAGACCGGAATTTTTCTTTTTCTAAGAAAGGGCAGTGCTGGATTATTCACGTGAGTTTTTCTTTCAGAAAGTAGGTAGAAAATTGGGGAAATGACTCATTACATAACAAAGAAGCTACCTCCAAATAACAAGTAAAAGCAAATCTGTCTTTTACATTAGTTGTAATTACATCACACACTTCTTTAGCATCCCCCCATTCTGGTGCTACATTCAACATTACTTTTCCTTTTTCTTGGTTGTTCAGGGAACTCTTAATTTATTTGCTTCTCTATTTCATTCACTTGCCCCCTTTCTTTCTGCATCTCATGTTCAAAAATGCAAGTGTCATTTTGCCACATTACACTGTCCCTGTTCCTGGTTTGTAGTTGTTGTTACAATATATCCACGTGAGGCTAAATTTTGTGGAAAAGAGTTAACCAGAACATGAAATTTGGGTCCTGAAAATCTCTTCTGTGGCTACTCGCCTCGTTAACAGTAAGTTTGTTTGTGCACTTTTCCTCAAGAACTTCGAAGCATTCCTCCAACTTATCTCTATTTTCGTACACAACGTTAACAGTTCGAATGTTGTAATTCCATCTTGTTGTAGCAACTCTGGGTAGTCTGATTTGTACAACTTGCTCCAAAACGTCAGATCGTAGAGATGAGTGCGAAAAAAATGGGGGAATGGCAGAAAGGTTTGGAAAAAAAAATCGGACTTTGTTGTTGTACTGGTTGCTTTTTCCCATATAAAATTTAGCTGATGAGCGTAACAATGTTTAAAATAGGCAAATGGGTATGTTTCTCTAATCTTGGCCTGTACACCTCCAACAGAGCCACTCATAACATTAGCACCATCATACGTCTGTGCTATTAATCTTCCTTTTGAAGTGTCTAGAAGAGGTTTGATGTGAGTCTATTATGCATTTTGCTATGGTGCCTGCACTTCTTCCTTTAGGAATAAGAAACCCCCAAAACCTCTCACAAGCCAACCCCTCAAACACATACCTAAAAACTAATACCATCCGACAATGGTTCATTACATCAGTTGTCTCATCACATTCGATGGCTACAAATTCAGAATCACGTATCTGCTTTTCTATTTCTTCCCTACAGACATTAAGCATTAAGTATGTCATTTTGTATTATTTTCGATGTTCCTTTGAATACAGGGGCTGATTCTAAATGGTCTTTCATTGAAGAATCTAGCTCAGCAGTAAAATTAATTAAACATCTGTAGACACCAGGATTTGTAGATGATGCTGGTTCGTCATGACACCTGAGAGGTAATTCAAAAACACCACAGAATTTAACACATGAAATCAACCTTTTTAATATGTGCCTATTTTTGTCAACGTGAGTATTGTGTTTTTTTTTAACGTTTTCTCTGTATTGTGAGTCTAGACTAGACGATATGTTTACTTTGCCTAGCAAAGAAAGATTAACGACACTATTCATGTGATTCACAGATACTTCGTGTTTCTTAATTTTTTCTGTTAAATGTTTTATATCATTGACGCCCTTTACTATCCACAAGCATTCACCACTCTTTGTGGGAGAAAACAAAATACACGGGAAACAGTACAAAGATTTGTCCACATCACAGCCGCAAATCCAGCCATTTTCTTGGTATGCGTCTTTGGACTTGAACTGTCTTTTAAAAACTCGATTTTCATTTTTATTTTTTTCACTTTGTTCCATACAAAATTCAGGACATGGCCTACCTAATGATTTCAATTCTCTTTTTTGATCAAGAGTTACTCTTGCAATATTCGTTGTCTTAAGCACCTTAATTGAACTATTCATATTAAGCCTAGTTACAAAAAACATTAAAACATATAACTCAAATAAACATTATCCTGAAATAACCCTACATACTATTATTATAAACACACACGCCACACACATCCTCAATATGCAGGAGCATGCGGTATGACTGACAACAACTATTGCTGGTTCACGCTATACACATTTCACAAGCTTTCAACCTTAGGGCGTAAGGGAGTGCGACTTTAAAAGAAGAATAAGCAATGCTAGCTAGCTAGCTAGCCATAGCAGGATGGGGACAATGGGTTAAGGGGAGGGAAGGTTTGGTTTCACAATGCATGGCACTGACCGTCGCGCGCCTGACTGCATGCCATTTGAAGACAAGAGGTAAAGGGGTGGGAATGGGAAGGTTTGGTTTCACAATGTCAAGCGCAGACCGCCTCGCGCCCGACCGCATGGCATTTTAAAAACATTGCCTGCTATTACTTAAACCAAAAACATATTTTTCTTGAAACTATTATGGCAAGATAAAATTGTCGTGAGAGTGCGAATAATAACTTTAAAAGGAACTGGGGATTCGGGGGGTCGGGGGGCGCGCACCTCCGCGCCTTAGGGACGAGCCACCCCTGCGCTTGCTTAAACATAGCACACAGCCATTACGATTTCACACGAAAAGAACAGACTGTTTCCTTTTTTACTCACAAATTACTGTTATTTACTTTGATTATCTATATTAAGAAACATCCTCGTCGCCAATTTATGCAATGCTTTACACTGGAACCGGGTTCTGGGAGTAACCAATAAATAAAAAAATAACATACATGGACACTAAAACGTTAGTCATTGTTTTACTGACTCCGTATAATACTGCCATCCTCCAAAACATTATGATACTGTGCAGTTAAACATGACATTTTACTTATTTCCTGCTACTTTATCTATGTTTTCGCCATACAATTTCTCAGAATATTCCCTCCATCATTCTCTTATACTGTTTAAATCCCAGATCATCTCACCACGTTCATTCCGAATGTCAGATGTCTTTCCTTGCACTCTTTGTTTCGTTTTCTTTACCCACTTTCAAAACAGCTTCTTATTTCCTTCAAAATAATTTTGCATTCTTTGTCCTTCTTTTAATCTCATTTGCTCTTTACTTTCCTTTACCAATTTCTATGCTATCATATTTTTCTCTTTGAATATGTCCCACCACTTCTCTACGTTCTGTTTCACTCTTCACAGCTATCATTCATTTGTCTGCTTCTTTCTTTTCTCTCACAGTTTATTTCACCTGTTCATTCCACCATGCATATCTTTTTTAGTTTATCCCCACCACAGATCTACACACATCTTTCGCGCACTCGATACAGCCCCTTTTATTAATTTTCAAGCACTTTACATATCATTAGCATTTATTTCACCATTCCAGTCATGCTTTTTTTAAAGTTAATATTTCACCCAGAAATCTTTCATATTGCACTCTCACAATTTTGTCTTGCAATTTTCCCTCTTTAACTCTAAGTCGATTAATACTCTTACGCTGCTTCCTCATAAAATTCCTACCTAATTCAACTACTAAGATCACTATGAAGTGATCATTTTCATATTCAGCTCCACCGCTAAACTTCTCAGTTTCTCATCACACACCACAAAATCAATCATCATTCTTGAATCCCTCCTTTACCATGTATACAAGTGATTGTGCTTAAAACATGTGTTCGACAAAAATAAACCTTTTTCTAAAAATAGACTCACTAATTCAGTACTATTCTCGTTCAACCTGTTCTCACAATATCTTTCTAACACTATTTTTAAATTCTCCCTTTGGACACCCACCCATTCATGACTCCTAACAAAATAATTCTTTCACCCAGTTCACATTAATTCAAGACTTCATTGAGCTCATTCCTAAACTCCACTCTCAAATATTTGTCTTCAGCCTCCTACGGAGCATAACCAGCAAATAACATAATTTTACAAATGCCTATTTTATTACGTAGACACCTATAAAAGTCTAGATGGCACCAACCCATACCTTCTCACAAACAGTTTAGCTATTGTCGTTATTATTATACCTACTTCCTGACTTCACCTTACTTATTTATTCACACATAGCCAGGCTATCAACACTCATTATCAAAACATCTTTCCTTTACTACTTGGTTTCACATACACACAGCATATCAATTTCTCTAACAATTCATTCTCTTTACCATACACTCATCTCACATTCCACATTCAATATTATATTTTCTCACCAACTTGTCAATAAATGGGCCCTTTATTGTTCCAGCACACATAATCCAAAATAGAAATTAAATATTTAACCACTAGATAATCTTATAGTATCTAATTATAATATTTCCATCAAATTAAACTACTTTAGTCAAACTCTCTACCAGGGGTAATAGAGAAAGTAATGAATGGGAATGACTAGCTGGGGGGGGAGGGGACTGAAGATCAACCCCCTTCAAATATCAATCAGTACCATTCTTCTCTACTAAGTTGGTGGCACTAGGCAGAAGTGAGTGGTGTCACTGTGATTAATGATGCCAATGCTAGATGGTCACTTATAATTTTTGGTATGATAATGTATTTCTTAAACTGCATTGGTGGCACAGATCCCCTCAAGTTCGACTCCCCAGAGGGTTGGCCATCCCTTGAGATAGCCCTGAATATAATGTTTAATTGATCATCTGTTCATTGCAGAGCTACTTAGTCCCTTTTACAAACAAGCCATCATCACTACATATACTCACTTCGTTGGTTGAATGGTGTAAATTTCACAATAGACTGTTGGTGATAGTTTTGCGGAACGGGGGGGAGGAGGGTGCTCGAGGTTCAAATCTCACTCGGCTGCACAAAGTAATTTTTCCGAAGTGAAAATTACTCTCCTCCATTCAAATACCTCTAAATTCTACATTCCTCATACTTGGCCTATTAGTGTATATATAAGAGTACCTCACAAGATAAGTAAAACGCAGTGCACACACTGCACATGATAATATGTTTTCTACTGAGTCACCGAAAACATCTTGATTTAGGAATATGGATAAAAGGTCGCAGCACTACTGTTACAAATCCATTTAAATTGTTTACAATGTGTTCACATTTGATTATTAATCTGAACTCTTAGGCTACTTTTTTATCCTTTGCTTTTCTGTCTTCTTATCATTATGTTAGTTAGTTTATCTCGGAGTTTAATGTGATTTGTAATCTGTGTGTGTTTGTTGTGTCATACTTCGACTTAAAATAATTATTAAATTAATATAACAACGCCTCAAACTTAGCATAGAAATGGATAGACCTAAACCTTGTAGTTGTAAAGGTATAAGATCATGCCTTATATGCGAAAAATATTATGGAATATCTAAGAATGACTTTTTGTCTACAGTAAAAGTAAGAATGCTTGCTCATTTTAGAAACTTAAAGGCTCCGACACAGACTCCGTTTTCGTAGGTCCGTAGTACGTAAGAAATCTATGCCACACTATCAAATTGCCTGGCCACAGAGTCCTTTTCCTTAAGTCCTTACTCAGTAAAAGTTGACCAACTTTAACTTTCTATGGACTACCAATCACAGCCGAGTAAATATGTGCATGCTCATTGGAATTAAAAAAACTAATGGCAGGATCCATCGCTATGGAAATATTATAAAATGATGGCTATGCACATCCGTTTTGCATTTTCAGGTTATTGCAAACATTTATTTTAAGTTTGATAGTTAAGATTGAGTTATAAATATATTTCTTGTGATTGTACTTAACCCACATTTTAGTATATAATGGAAGTTTTTTCAACAAATTTGTTTTTGATTTATTTAATTATGTTATGATCAGCTGACTGCTTGCCGCTCACTCCTTGCTGTAGAGGACTTTTTTTCGAATTATTTGATTGGGCAAAGTCTAATACTATCTTATTGGTTGAAACAGTCACATGATTACGGATATTGACTGTGTAATCGTGAGTAAAATTTCATATGCACAGAGTACAGACTTACGGATATTGAGTCTGTGTTGGGACCTTAAGAAGGGGATGGGCCCCAAGTTAGATTGGTTCTTTGTACAATCATTATTATTATTGTTACAACTAAAGCTTGTTGAAAATTGTTTTTGAATTTTTATCACTTTTTAATTTGAACCTTTAAAAGCACTTGGGCACCCATACTCTTTCTTAAAATGAAAGAACACTTTCACCTTCTTTTGTAAAACTATGTTCATAACTAAAAACACTTCTAGAGTTAATAAACACCTTAATTGACATGACAACATTACAATTATTGGTTTCTTGGATTAGACAATAACAAAGGCTACCTATAGCGTTAGAAAGCCAACCCGCCTCGGTGGTGTAGTTGGCTAACGTGCTAGTTTCGTGGAGAGCCAGACTGCCGAGGACGGGGAGATCGAGGTTCGAATATTGCTTGGGTGATTCGGGAGGGGTTTTTCATAAATTGTTTTCCACTCTCCCTCCACACAAATGCGAGTTCACTTCCTCTAAATTCAACCTTCCAAATCCCTAACCCATTAGCATTATTAATACTTAAGCGTATAACCCGAACGGGAAGTAAGACGCGGTGCTAAATAGATAAATAAAAAATAAAATTAGAAAGCCAAATTAAGTACTTAATTCGTGTTAAACCATGTCAAACAATTTCCCCTAAATACTATACATTAATGCTTTGTAGAAAAACAAATCAAACACCAAAATGTATATAAGATACCCATCTCAACTTAATTCAATCTTTATTTTAAAAGACATGGAAGGCTAGGTATTGTTTAGGTCAGGTTAATTTGTAAGTCATAATATATAAATGAATTATAATGATGAAATAAATTTAGGTTTTAGATTTTTAGTGTATTATAGTTAAGTTGTCCCTGGGTACTGTAAATTTATACTTTAATTATACTGGGTTTTTATTATCCAACATCCCAGCCATGTATGCTATTTTCTTAGTGTTAGGTCATTAGATGTTCAAGAAGTATCTAAACAAGGAAAAAAAAGGTAATGCATACACGCATGAATTGGTTTTATGTTAGTGTTCAACCTTTATGCTGGTTCAGAGGTCAAATATTCCAGGTAACTTAATGCTTAACATGATAGAAAATTATCTGGTTTAACTTAGGTGGCTTATTGTCTAATACAAGAAACTAATAATTGAAGTAGCCTATTTATGAGTTAATTGTTTAATGTGTTTATTATATAGTAATGCGGTTTCATAGTATTTTATTTTTGTTTCTTTAAACCATTTTTCCAAATTAATTTAAAAGTGTTGTATGGACTCTGTCTTTTATGACTGCGTCTAATTTCTCATCGTGTTATCTATAAATAAATTGGAGCTAATCCTATGTTTATGAAGAATGAGGAAGGTAGAATTTTTTGTGCAAATTTATGTACACAACTGCAAGGGGGGAGGAGGAGGGGGGGTTGGAATTCATTTAGGAAAAACTACTCTCAACACAACTAACTGTGATTCGAACTTAACCGTAACCTACAAACCAGAATACAGCTTGTCATTTTGTCTGTTTGTCCACTGTTGCAGGTCCCATATACATTCTACCAAAATATTTAATTGAACTAGGCACCCTCAACTATGAGAAGAGCTTTTGGGTGATAATGGATTAAGATTGACGCAATTTCTATTTTTATAGCTTATTCTAAAACCTTGTATATGTTTCTGGCGCTCCAGCAGAAACGAATAGATAGATTTTGCTCGAATTTAATATGTAGAATCTATATTTTCATACCTCAGCTGTTGTTTTTAAATTTTTGCTCCAATGCTCAAATTAAGGGTATCTTGCTAATGACTTATTTCCAAAATTTCAAAATTTGTCATTGCTCTACTGAATTTGTTTAAAATGAATATCTGGGGAATGTTTTACATAGTAGTATAAAACATTGTTCTCCCCAGAACATTTTGCCAGCCGGAACAATATTTGAAGATTTGTGCATCAAACATTGATTTTAGCTGGCCGGTCAATAAAATCAGCCATCCCCATTAAAAAGGCCTTAGGAATAACACTGATGTATTATGTATCTAGGATATTTTTTATGTGAAAATTATTTTATGTTTAGTTACTGAGGACTGATTTTGAAAGATTAAAATTTTTCTAAAATAGTTTTTATTACTTTATTTAAAATTGGTTTCTCGGAATTATTACACATTGAAAATAACAATATAGGCTACTCTGATTTTTTAAATTTGCTTATGAAATATTTTAGAAAATTTGAAAGTTTAAAAAAAATTGCCTCTATAGTAGGCTACTACTTATTTCAAATTGGGTAACTGAGATTTGTTTACATAATACAAGTTGAATATATTTTTAATTTTACAAAACCTGATTTCAGGGTAGTTTACTAATGACTGATTTTTTTAAGTTTAACTTTATTTAATGGTTGGAACAATTTTGCTTAAAATTATATACCAGTAGGCCTAGATGTTATGGGTTTTTTTTATATGTAAGCTTACTTAAAACCTGTTTTTGAATTATTTTTTTTCAAACTAGGTTAGACTAGACCTATACTGTAGGCCCTACTATAAAGTTTGTACAATTGTGTTGTACCATTATTTACTTCAACACATTTTTGTTCTTAGTTGAAATAACTTATGAGTACTTCTCTATAGGTGTAAGTTACTCAAGTTTTTGATCATATTTTTGGAATGGTTATTTTCACTTTACAATTAATGTTTGACTACATTGTTTACTTCCAGTGGTTATTATTAAATTTAAATAGTTTATTTTTAGGCACTTTTGGTCTCATTTTTCTTTCAGTTTGGGCTTGCTGGTTCATTATAATCCCATAATTTTTTTAATAGATCTAATTATACATATTTTTGGTTCCTATATAGATCTGAACCAATATCACTTGGCTGCTTGTAGTAAAGGCGAGATTTTACATATTTTTAACTTTTATTTTTTCAGAACAACCCTACCTATGTATATTGCCCTCTTTGCAACAAGGCTTGGCCAGGCTGGGATATGAATGTTTACAAAGCACATCCAGATCACGTTGGAAGCTCAATAGATTTTCAAGGTGTTTTCATTCAGGTAGGTTTGGTTAATATATTTAACTTTGAACCCAAATTAGCAATACTAGGTATTTATTCATTTTATTATTATTAGCCCCGCGTCTTACTACCGGTTCAAGTTATACGCACTTACGCTAATGTGTAATGGTAGGGTGACTGTGAGATGAAATGAAGGACCTACAGTTTAACGTGGAATCCGAACCATAACGTGGAATCCGAACCACGGTGGAGGCCTGGCATTCTTCACATTCACAAGATGTCTTGTCAGAGGTAAAGGAAGGGTTTGGTAATCACATAAATCTTTGCCGGGACCCAGGAATGAACCCCGGCCGCCAGCATAGAAGTCTTACACCTTACACCTGGACCGCCAGGTCACCCTTCATTTTATTAAATTCTAACATTTATCTCCCAAGTAAAACCAATAATATACACAGCTATAAATAAACTCACCATAGTTTGGTAACTGATTCACTTTTATGAGGGTAACTTCTAGCATAAAATAATTTTATAACCTTTGGTCTGCTTATTTTTAACTTATTTTTTACTGCGTTAGTGACAGCTAGGAACAGTTATCATGTATTCATCCACCAAACCATATGATCTGAGAGACCATGTTGAGGTGTTACTTTTGGCAGTCAAAACGTTCATTCAATCAAATTTAACAATTATGTGTTTTGTTGTGTTTTAATTGTGAAGGTCTACAGTTCTCTTGTAAGTGTTTAGTTCTTGCCCTTCTATCCTACTTTTAATTTTTAATGTTTTTTTTTTCTTTTGGCCGTTTTTACATGATTAAAATACAAGTTTTTAAAACTAACTGTATGGATGTTTCTTTCTTGTGGAAGAGGCTTTTATGGTTCACTTAAAAATCCTTTTCAAAAGAGAGCTTCTAAAATGCTGAATTATTTTCAAAAATAAAGAATGCAAACCATCTTAAACAAGACTGTTGACTGACTAAATCATACAAACCCTCTTCGGTTGTGTGCATGTGCTGTTTACAAGTCAAAGATGATTATCTTTACATTACCATTCATGCCATGATGAGAACTTAGGACCTCTTTTTCCAGCTCTTTATTTGTTGCACAAAAACACTATTTAGTAATCGAGTTACTACTTTTAACCAAAAATAATTATATGCATAGATGAACCCCTGCCCACACAGAAGGAAAAGATGGAAAATTCACTAGGAAGTTTGGGTTTTTGTTTTAAGCTATCTTCTATTTTTGCCAACATCCTTGACCCCTAACCTTTAAAATGAATGTTCGTTATGAAATCTGCTTCAGTGACCCTATGGCAGGGTGTCTACCATACGGGAAAATCAGGGAAAACGGGAATTAGCCGGGAATTTGAAGTGATCAGGAAAAAACGGTAATAAGCCGGGAATTTGTTAAATAACAATAAAAATCCGGGAAAATGATATTTTACTCAAAATATGAAATACAATAATCATTAAATCAGTAAATTATGTCATTATTTTGTTTGTAGCTGTGTAAAATATTTTTAATTCCTAGTAAACAATTTTAATACAAATTTTAAAAAATATTCAAATTTTAAAACTTATTATTATTCATAAAAAATATTAATAGAAAAACGAGTAGAGAAAGGGGGGGGGGGGGAAGTTGGAGGGTGGTTACATAAATTTTAGGGGGGAATTTTAGAAAATGTTCAGGGGAAATCGGCGGGGAAAAAGTGGGGGTTNGGGGGGGGGGGGTAGTTGGAAGGATGTTACATACATTTTAGTGGGGAATTTTAGGAAATGATCAGGGGAAATCAGCAGGGAAAAAGTCGGGGATTTCATTGGTCAAGTTGAGTAGACACCATGCTATGGTATAAGGTGTCACTCTCGTGTTAGACTAGACTGCAGGTGACAGGGAAATCTGGGTTAGAATTTCGGTTGGGTGTACTGAGGGGAGTTTTCCCAAAATGGTTTCCCACTCTCCCTTTACACAAATGTTGGTACATTTCCTCTAAATTCAACCTCCCTCATTTATAACTCATTAGCCTAATTAGTGCATATGCATATAACCTGAACAGGTATTAAAACACAGTGCTAAAAATGTTAGGTATGGGAAAAGTTGAATTTAGAGGAAATTTCTATGAAGGGAGAGTGGAAAACCATTTAAGAAAAAATTCCTGACTGGGATCCCACTCCATTCTTGCTGTTATTGGCAGTACAGTCTATTATGAGAGTTACAGCTTAAACCATTTGACCACTGAAGCAAGTATCTGCTTATCAATATTGACAAGAAGAATACAGGGTGAAAAGAGTAAAAGCCATATTACGCCCATTTTCCAGAAAACAGCTTTAATATCACAAACCCCATAAAAAACCCAACATATATATATTTTTTAAATCAATTTATATATGACAGAGTACTCTTTTAATCATACTTTCAAGTGCATTAGAAAGGTTTCATGATTAGCTAACAAATGGATGGACACAATTTGAGCTAGAATGGTACTTTCCCCCTTTTTCTCCTGTACTCTTCAAATGTAAATTATAACTTTTATACATAAATAAATCCAATACTCTAATTTTATTATATATATTCATTATTCTTAACTTCTTACAGTTGGAATTTCTCACTCCTTTGGAAGAAGAAATATTAATGAAAGGAATAGATAGTATTTCTTGGGATCAGTCCCAAAGTGGACGAAGAAAACAGGTACTTGGTGTTAATTAACACCTTTTTAAAGCATTATTTTGTTAGCTTTTGGTTATTTGTTAAAAAAATAAACCTACAAATTTCTAGCTGGAACACATGAAATGATAATAATGTAAATGTATCCTACCAAAATAGCTTTTTTTTCCCACATATTATTTGTTCGTTTTGTATGCTATTGTTTTAATTGGTTGTGGGCCATCATAATTGAGCATTAATTTTTCAGAACTATGGTCCAAAGTGTAACTTCAAGAAAAAACGCTTAGCACCAGGTGATTTCAAGGGGTTTCCAGAATTCTCAAAATTTGTCCAAGACAAATTTAAAAATGTAGACATCCTAGAAAACTATGAGACCATTGAGCAGTGCTCTCTAGAGTATGACCCATCAAGAGGCGCATCCATTGATCCACACATTGACGATTGTTGGGTTTGGGGTGAGAGAATAGTCACTGTCAACTTACTGGAGGACTCTGTTCTCACAATGACTCGTTTTAGTGGAGAATTGACCCGTTATAATCTTCTAGATGTTTCAACTTACTCTCCGGTGTTGGATGAAAAAGGACATTTAATTGAAAGACCCTTGTCATTAGATGCTTATGAAATCACTTGTAGTAAAACTACGGCTGCTACACACCAACATTGTTTAGCTCCCTATAGTAATTTTAGCCCAAATATTAATAGAGATTCTGTTGACATATTTGATGACTGCAGTGATTCTGACAAAGCAGACATTGTAGTGAGAATTCCCATGCCGAAACGCTCATTATTAGTTTTGTATGGTCAGGCAAGATACAGTTGGGAGCACAGTGTATTTAGAGAAGACATTCCTAGTCGTAGGGTTTGTTTAGCATATAGAGAATTCACCCCACCATTCCTTAAGGGGGGAAGATGCGCAGACAAGGGTTTAGAAATTCTTAAAAGGTCAAAAGAGTTTTGGGGTCATGAGCCAATTATCAACACTCAATGAAACCTGTTTTAGTGGCCACGTGGGCTAAGGCATCACTATCGTGTCAGACTAGACTGTCGATGACAGGGAGGTTGGGGTTCAAATACCAGTCGGATGTACTCAGGGTGGTTTTCCAAAATAGTTTTACACTCTCCTTCTATGCAAATGTAGGAACACTCCCTCTAAATTCAAACTTCCTCATTCCCAAATATGAGTATAATCTGAATAGATAGTAAGACATGGTGATAAAAAAACACCCAATGAATAATAAAGTAAATGTTGATTAAGGGCTTATTTTAGATTAACTATAAATGGGCCCCTCGAATCCTAAAGTTGAGCCCACAATCGAGATCTAAAAATTTGGAAAAAAAAAATGCTTTCTCAAAATTTTGAATTGAAATTTGTTTTATAGTAATGGAAATTGATAACAATAAATAAAAAGGGAAAATAAACTAATAAGAGTAGATTGGTGAAGAAAGCCTAACTAGGGAAAGAGGAAAAATGTGGGACGAATCCAATGCACAAAGGTGACATCTTCCTTTCTTTTGTCTTTTATAGTAGAAGATGACACCCATCACTGGCGCTTTGCGAGTACTCGAACTTCGAGCAGAGCTTGTCCTTTAAGCTCAAAATTGGCTCATCATTTTTGAGCTTTCATTTGATGTACTTAATAATCAATTTTTGAAACACAATAGTAAGCATAGGATATTTAATTTAGATAATATCAGCATTTCCATTTAAAAATAATTCAGTCACCTAACAAATTGTTAAAATTAATATCAATTTTCACATTAATAACATAATGGAGCTTTAAAATTACTTTCAACCTGTAAATTTATTCAATATGGTCGTCCATTTTGAATTATCCTTGATTCAAGTTGATTACTTGTATTGCCATGACAAAGCAATGAAACTTAAAATAGCTAAAAAGATCACTAATTAATTGATTGATTCTTTTTACTATTTTTACTTGGTTCCTCCCCGGTGACCTGGCGCTCTAGGGGTAAGGTGTCAGACTTCTATGCTGGCGGCCGGGGTTCTATCCTCGGTCCCGGCAAAGATTTATCTGATTACCAAACCCT
>CABFVX010007393.1:0-31146 GCA_902151425.1 Timema shepardi
AGGCGTGGGAAGGCCTAGGTAGCACATATTCCCAAGCAAATGGGATTGAAGTGACCCAATCGCAAATGAGTAAAATGCTTCAAAACATGAAAACTAAAATAAAAAATAAAAACTGATAAAAAAGCGACAAGGAACAAAATAATTTTATTTCAAAGATTGGGAAAACCTGTTTTTGTCAATATTGGGTGAAGCATAAGATCCAGTTTTCACCAAAGTGGCCCAAGTAACCGAAGACAACAGCTTTGCTCTAAAAATGATCAGCGTAGCGACTCTCCAACGTCCTAGAAACCTTCTACGTCTTCTCAAGTTGTCGAAAAGGCGTATACTCCATCTACAAATTCCTATGTAAGACCCAGTGTGAAGAAAATGTTTCCCTACGAAAATGAAGAAACAAAAGAATTGTCAACTCCACGATTGCAGAGACTTTTCTTGCTGCAGCATTTGAAAATTCAGATACAAAAAGAGAAAAAAGAATTAGAAAAACTCAATAAAAACTAAATTGAAAAAGAAACAAACTAATGAACCCTCATGTATTTTTGTTTATGAATTTTTACAGTGAAATTGTAGCTACCTGTATTATCCTATTTCCTTTTCCTAAAATAAATAGATAAAAATGAACAGAAAATAATAATTAAACAAACAAATTAACTGCTGGCTTGCCTGCGTGCTGTTAAGTGTCGAGATGGGTGAAACAGTGATTTTAAGATATCAGTGAATACAGTGACTGTGGTTTTAAAATATCGGTGAATTATACCAGAGATTTTTCACTGTGACTGGTATTCACAGTGTCTCGATTGACCGATATTTTTTCACTTTCCAACCACGGTCAAAAGCTAGTATTTAGCTGCTGTCCCAGTAGGCAAGTACAATCGAGTATGGAGTATTTCTGAGTACTAGATATTTAGTATTTACTCGAATAGTCCCATGAGTATCGGTTGGAAGGAAACTAATTAATCGGGTTTCAATGGAATTCGATAATTAAAGGTCTAACATAAACTCTTCCTGTCTGCACTGAGATTGACAATCGACATACAGCTACCTAATCTTTCAAGGTTTCATCTGAGTTTCATGTAGCCTGACTAACGTACAGTCAATACTAAATTATGCATTCTAAGATGTTTCATACAGTTGATAAAAAGATAAATCCAAAAGTGTTAATATTTTATAGTGAAATGTTATATAATTTGGGTAAAATCAGTGGTCCAACAAACATTATGTTAAACTTGAATACCAATACTAAAACTTATTTGACGTACTATGAAAACCTCTTGCAATTGTGTAATTTGTTTAGTGATCTGTTTTACAACACTTAACATTTATGTAACATTAAAAATTGACATAACAAAATGGCGATTGATTTAGAAAATGTTGTTTGGAATGCAGGTCATATATTATATTATAGAATTGTTATTTTCTTTTAAATACAGTACATCTAAAAGTAGAATAGCTATACATATATTAGAAGCAAATAAACTCTAGATTAGACTATAGGATGATTAGGATCATCAACACATAGTAAATATTAAGGTTTATTTATATATTTTCTATTTTGTTACTCATTTTAATTTATTATTTGCGATTTTGGGTAAAGGATCACCGAAAAAAAAAATGAATGATTATTTTCCGTAGCTTACTTTTAAAAAGAATGCGGAATATGATTTGCTTAATAAGCAAACTTTTCGATTTTGTTATTAAAAACAAATATTTTGTATTGAAAACGCATATGAATGAAACATTTAAAACGTTAAAATTATTTTTACGTTGTTATCTGATACCGTTTTTGAAAAACGAGCTCTACGAGATCAAGTGTTTTAAACATAAATAACACATAAAATATGCCGGGCAATAAGGTCGATTCTCGATTAGCTGGTAGAAAGTAGAAAATAAAATAATAACAAGGGCCGCGAAGCGAGTATTGACTCGAGTATCTAGAAGAAGCAATACTAGCTCGAGTAACTGTTGCCATCCGATGCGAATATGGAGTATCTCCGAACACTGATATCTCAATCACTGATACTTGGGAGATCGAGTCACTGGGAGTATAGGTTATCAAATGGTATCGGTGAAAAAATCCCAGTCAGTGATTTATCGCCCATCTTTATAGTATATTCAAACAATGAATTGAAAAGACCAGTGTGAAGTAGTGAGCACAGTAAAATGGTCGTTGGTCACAACAACATCTGTATAATGTATCAATGGTAGCGGTGCTTAAGTTACGTTCATGTAACTTTTATTTTTACTCAACCTAATTTAGCATGGACATAAACCCATCTTGCTCTCCGCCCAGCATTTTGTTCAGTAAATGTTCCGACGGCCTTGAACTGGCACTAATATCACGAGTCACCTACCGACACGTTATTTAGTGATATCACGCCGGTACGATATACTTTAACAGAAAAATAGTTTATTCAACTTAAAATAAATATTGATAAATATGTTTTTTAAATCGTGGTAGAGTGGGTCGAGTGTTTTCAAAAAAGACTACAGAAAACCTAACACGATGCGACATCTGGATTGAGTTGTATGTCTATCAAGTGGCATTGAATTGTAAAATAAATCTTCGTGATATATGTAATACAAACCGAACTGGTAGTAAGACGCGGTGCTAATAATAATAATAATAATAAATGCAATTTCTTCTCAATCAGTTAAGTAAAAAAAAGAAAGAGTTTTCATGAATGTTCTTAGTTCAATTTTTGTTTTTCCTAACACATCGAGAACCGCGCGGCCTTCTTTTACTAAAAAAAAGTTTTGAAACAAAAATCAAAACCAAATTGGTTAATAAATAAGGAAGATATGAATATTTTAAGTAATTACAACCCAAATAAGAAAAATTATTTTAGCAAGTAACTTCCCCCACCCCTCCCCCCCCAATCACACTATCACGCACAAAAATAACCAAACAAAATATTTTAGCTCTAACTTGTATGACGTACATATCTACACTGGAAAGAATATTTTAATATCCGATATATATATAAATATAAGCACATAGCATCCAAATGATTTGACGTGAAATGAGCCTTTATACATTTCTGATGGAGTAGTCAGATGACCATGGGCCTCCCCATCACCATATTTTATGAGCCAGATGTCTTAGACCATGTGACCATTGGTGCAATTGAATATAGAACTCAATTAGTATTGTATTAATAAAATGTCAATGTGAATATTGTTATTAATGTAAATACCCCCAAGCTGAAATGTAATGTTATATAAATCAGCTGAGAATAGCCAGTGTTGTTATCAGTAAGCTACTACTCTTATCACGTATCCTATCAAAACAAAATGTACCGAGACTTTACAAATCTTATCCGTTACAGTTGTACAGGGTGTTTCACTCGCTAAGGGACGCAATTCTGTGAAATCTACGGATATACTTTGAGGAGCATGGCGACGGAAGGTCACGAGGGGCCAATGTGTGACCCTGTGTGAAGTGAACACCAATTGCGTGTTCGCTGTCCTCGGCAGTTGGTGTGACGCATCTGTCACGGGAGTACGAAGCGGTAAACGGGGAAACAGCGCGTGTTTATTGTCCGCGCGTACTGGAAAACCGCGTCAATCAAGGCGTGCCAAAGACGATTTAAAGCGCAGTTTGGGGTTTGAAAACCACAGGCCAAATCCTCCAGTCAATATCTGGTGAATAAATTGGGAGCTTAGTTGGATGTCAATGAAGAGGGACGTCCGAAACTGCCAGAAATAACTGAGCAGCAAGTTGAAACCAGACTGCTGGCCTCGTGTAAACTGTCACAGGAGATGGGGACCTCCACATTCGCATGTCAACGAGCAGCAAAACAGCAAAGTCCTGTGTATATTGTATTACTGTTACACATGACAAACAGAAGAAACTCAATTACTGTAACTGGTTCCAGCAGTTTGTCAACGCACACCCGGGAATACTGGACTAAACGTGGTTCCCCGACAAGGCGTGGTTCCATCTAAGTGGGTACGTCAATTCCCAGAATACCCGTACGTGGGCTAGTAAGAATCCTCGCATCTACAGTAGCCCCATGGCTTCTTTAGTGCTGACTGACAGCTCACAACTGACTTCTGACAGTCAACATTTAGGTATATACCTAAATTTTGACCGTCAGAAGTGACAGAACATGTTTTTGTAGATCATATGGTTCGGTGTAGGGATACATAATCTGGTCTGGTAACTTTTCAAAGCTTTTATCTGTCAGCTGTGAGCTGTCAGTCAGCACCAAAGAAGCCATAAGGCTACTGTATGAGACACCTCTTCACGATGACAAAGTTGGGGGTTGGTGTGCTTTGTCACGGCTCCATCTTCTTCCATCCACCGGTGGGTACCGCAGCTTACATCTGTTTGTGAATCAGTGGGATGACGTAGAGCTCCGTACTGGATGACACCCTGATACCACACGGGGCAACATCTAGAACCGGACAAACAGCAGCGGCACCTGGAATGTAATGTCTAGAGAGCTGTGCGCTGGCCAGAGAGCACAAACAGAACCTTGCGAGGTTCTACCGCTCTCCACCAGTATCGTAGCCAAGACCTGTCCAAGGGGAAACTCATGTTTCGTGAACACTAAGTGAAGGGTACCACGTGTTCTTGTCGGCCAATCACCACGCAACAGCGTTATTTACAACTTAAATACTGTTCCTTTATGACCCCCTTTGTGGCCTAGTGGTCAGAGGATCCCGGATTCGATTCCTGGCGCTTCCAAAAGTTATCGGTGAGGTAGTGGGTCTGCTACTTGAATAAATAAGGGGATCCCCAAACTTAATTCACCTAGTTGATAAGTGACAACATTTTCCTTTCAAAACTTTTGTTAAGCGTTTGAAAAGGTTTGTAAACTATTGTAAGCTGATGGAACCAGATATGATAAGGAAACAAGAAATTGACCGCAGGAAATGTTTTTCTCCAGAGGAACGACTGGCGGTGACNCCCCCCAATCCTCCAGTAGGAACTCACACTTTTGGCATAAAATAGTAGGTAGGCCTACAATACAATATGATAATAAGTATTAGTTCTTTTTACATTTTATTTCATTGGCTAAACAATGAGTCTAGATTAACAATGACAACAATGAAGTAATAGTTAAAAAACCATTCACAGCTGGAAGGACAATACAAGGCATTTAAAAGTGTGTTCAAATGGTTGTGTAGAAGATAATACATATGATTGTGAAGTTGAGAAAATAAATGGCACGGACTCTCACACGCCATTGTTTAAAAGTAGAGATATTTACTTAAAACTTGTATTATTATTATTATTATTATTATCACCGCGTCTTACTACCCATTCGGGTTATACACACTTACACTAATGTGTAATGGTAGGGTGATTGTGAGATGAAATGGAGGACCTACAGTTTAACGTGGAATCCGAACCACGGTGGAGGCCTGGCATTCCACACATTCACAAGTTGTGATTAATACACGTCTTGTCAGAGGTGAAGGAAGGGTTTGGCAATCAGATAAATCTGTGCCGGGACCGAGGATCAAACCCCGGACCCCCAGCACAGAAGTCTGACACATTACCCCTAGACCACCAGGTCACCGGAAAAACTCGTAATATATGTGAAACGAAATAATTTACACTAGCAAACCGAAGCAAAAATTGAGTAATACTTACGTAAAACTTTTTTTGACTACTGATTTTAAATTTTATAGTTTATTTTTATTTTTAAAGATTTAAAGTCCTCATTTATATATTTTGACCAATGAAAAGATCGATATTGGACCCACAGGGTCAACACTTCGTACTAAAATTTTTGACATAAGGATAAAATTTTCAATATTTTCTTAGGAGTCTCACATCTTATGGTTATCGCATTGCCATTGAATTCCTCATTTATAAATTTAGACTAATGAACAAGGTAAATATTGACTATTGAGTCTAAAATGATAGATATAGACCATTGTTGTACAAACATTTCCCCTAAGAGGTTGAAGGGAAAAGAACATTTACACTTTTTGAGAGATTTATTTAATTACACTCATGATATTTAAGAATTTTTATGTTAAAACTTTAGTATCTCTGTACAACTAAAGCCCATAAAATTATATTAAAATAATATTAGCCAATATCTCAGAGACTATTGGTTCTATAAGAATATATTTCAAGCAAAAGTTTTTTAATTTTGAATTGTAATACAATTTTGCAATGATAGTTATTTGGTATCTCAAATAGTTGCGGAAGTTGGGGAAATATGTGAAAATTCATCACTAGATCATTTTCAATTACTTTTTAAGCATTATTGTGGCGCTATGAGACTAGGCTTGATGAAAAGGGCTCTAGATTCAGCCTTCCTCTAATGGGCACCCGTCATTTGGCCTAAAGTGTAGGCCACGTGACTGTTGCGAGGTTAATTTTTAGTCCAACTGACTTTTTGTAAAATTAATTTTTGGACCATTTATTTAAAATGTGTTTGTTGTCT
Source organism: Timema shepardi (assembly GCA_902151425.1). NCBI lineage: Eukaryota > Metazoa > Arthropoda > Insecta > Phasmatodea > Timematidae > Timema > Timema shepardi. Next base: position 6,405 of record CABFVX010007393.1, read on the forward strand.
CCAGAAACTTTCGCTATGATTCGTAGTGATGCTACTAGATGGCGAGGTGTGTGATGTTTAGTTAGATAGTATATACTACCGTTTCAAAATACATTTGTCTTCTCTCAATTTACTACTTCCCTGGGAATCCCTCGCGCCTCGCAGTTTGAGAAACCCTCATCTAAGCTACCAAAAACACAATTCCAGACATGTGTGAGACGAGAACTCTGTATGTGGATGAAGCCACATATTACCTATAAGAAGGAACCAGAATGTATATTTTAATATTTGCAGTCTTTGCACCAATATTTGCTCAATTACGTGGAGTCATTGTTGAAACGAACACCAAAATGAATAGTTTACATTTACTATTTAATAAACAAAACTATCTCTAAATAGCTGAAAAAATACCTACATTCAGGGCACAACTGCAAGAACGACAACAATGGATCTTTAATGGGAAGGCATTGTTGCAATGAACACCAATAGAAAATTAATAATTTAAATTTACTATTTAAAAGTTAATCAATTTGAAAGAATCACGCAAGTAATCATCTGATCTTATCAAACAAATTGTTCTGTTAGTAATTGTTTTATTGGTTTTTGAAATTTTCTCCCTCTCTCCCCCCCAATCATCATTTCTCTAGCTCCCATTTAAACACTTATAGTTTTAAGAATCATTTCGCTATCTATAGTTGAACTTCTACCTGCCAGATAAATAATAATAATAATACTTAGCACCGCGTCTTACTACCCGTTCGGGTTATACGCTTTAAGTACTAATTACTCTAATAGATTAGGAATTGGGAAGGTTGAATTAGAGGAAGTGAACCCGCATTTGCGTGGAGGAAGAGTGGAAAACCATTTAGGAAAAACCACCCTCAGTTCACCGGACCGAGATTCGAACCTCGATCTCCCCGTCCTCAGCAGTCGAGCTCAACACAACAAGCGTGTTAGCCAACTATGCCACCGAGGCGGGTTTGCCAGATAAAGAAGATTAACATTGTGGTTATTTCCTGCCTCCATTTAAATTCAACTGAACTGGTATTAGCTTAGTTATTTAAAAAACTCTAAATTATATGAGCGTTTTCAAAATGATAAGCAATTAACATACTCTTTGTCCCAAGTTGACCAAATAATATGTACACTCTAACTTTCTAACTTTCACAATGACGAGAGTTGGTGTGACAGCCACACACTACCGCTAATGGCGGGAATAGCAGAGAATTCAGGAAACATTTAACGGTAAATTAAAAATATTATGTTGTTCAGTGTGAAACTAAGGGACAAACAAATATCGATTAAAATATTGAAATTAGTTAATAATTTATTAAAATGGACTCTTCAAACGAAAATAGTAATATTACAGGAATATTTTACCGTGGTTATATATTTTTTACTATCTTTCATTATTTTTTGTGTAGAACCTCAAACAGGTAAACAAAGGGTACACCGGTTTGGAACAGATAAACAAAGGGTACACCGGTTTGGAACAGGTAAACAAAGGGTACACCGGTTTGGAACAGGTAAACCAAGGGTACACCGGTTTGGAACAGGTAAACAAGGGGTACACCGGTTTGGAACAGGTAAACAAAGGGTACATCGGTTTGGAACAGGTAAACAAAGGGTACACCGGTTTGGAACAGGTAAACAAAGGGTACACCGGTTTGGAACAGGTAAACAAAGGGTACACCGGTTTGGAACAGGTAAACAAAGGGTACAATCGGTTTGGAACAGGTAAACAAAGGGTACACCGTTTGGAACAGGTAAACAAAGGGTACACCGGTTTGGAACAGGTAAACAAAGGGTACACCACATCTCTATTTCAAACTACAGTCGCTCCATGACTTCTTTGGTGCTGACTGACAGCTCACAGCTGACTTTTGAGAGTCAACATTCAGGTTTATACCTAAATTTTGACTGTCATAAGTGACAGCTGCTAAACACATGTTTTTGCAGATCATATGGTTCGGCGTAGGGATACATAAGTTGGTCAGGTAACTTTTCAAAGCCGCCAGTGGTCAGCTGTGAGCTGTCAGCCAGCACCAAAGAAGTCATGGGGCTACTATAATTAACCTACAATGGGAAAGGAAAAGGGGTGTGAAGTGTGTGTATAACATTCACTATTTTTGGTTTAATTAAATATTAGTGACTCATTCCTTGAGTGAAAATAGAATTAAAGTTCTTAGCTATATCTAGCTTATCCAACATTCCTACATTGATAGCGATTTTTACCATTTCAGGCCTCAAAGCATATTTTGGGTGTCGAAAAGTAGGACATTTTGATGAAAAAGTAGGACAAGTTGGACTGCCCATTTGATAAAAAGTAGGACATGTTAAAAACACTATATTCACCTGATAGTGCCAAAATAAAATAAATAATTAAAAACATTTTAACTAAACACAATGTTTTTATGTTATTGGGCCTGTAACCCGCCTCGGTGGCGTAGCTGGCCAACGCGCTAGTCGTTTAGAGCTCGACTGCTGAGGACGGGGAGATCAAGGTTCGAATCTCGGTCAGGTGAACTGGGGGTGGTTTTTCCTAAATGGTTTTCCACTCCCCCTCCACGCAAATGCGGGTTCACTTCCTCTAATTCAACCTTCCCAATTCCTAATCCAATAGGATAATTAGTACTTAAAGCGTATAACCCGAATGGGTAGTAAGACGCGGTGCTAAATATTAATATTATTGGGCCTGTAGCAAAAATAAGAAAAAGTATTTTATAAAAGAAGAAAGGAGGAATGCTCAACCATTATCAACCCCTCAACCCCTTGCAATCCTCCTTTTATCCCCCCCTCTCTAATTTATTTTTCCTTTAGTACAGTATTTATTTTACTTTGTCATTTCATATCAAATCCAAATTTGGAAATAATGATAATGAAAGGAAATAGGTAGTAATAATAATGATAATTATTACAATAATGCTGTTCATTATCGTCACAAGATGACTGTCTTCAACCTAAAAATAAAATTATTTTTAAAATAATCTGTGAAACTTTATAATATTTTTTTACCCCCTGCGTCTTACTACTCGTTAGGGTTATATGCAAAATATATATAAAAATAATATAAATATAAAAAAACAACTTAAAAAGTGATTGACTTGCACAAAAGTAATCCAACATTGTTGTCTTCCTTTTTTGAATTTGATTTTAGTCGTTTCTTATTTTCTCAAAAACAGAGTCACTTTCTTACAATTTTTTTTTACTTGGAGCTTCTGGCGTAGTTTGAACTATTTGCAAACCTTTCCAATCATTCATTTTCACTCCATTATTAATTCTTTCATTCGCTTCTGCCACTAATTACTTGAAAGATTGAACTTCTTAAGTTTCTGATTCTTACTTTTCTAACAGGTCCTCTTTTTGCATTGCCTCTTTAGTTTCATGCGATTTCTTTTCCAAAACTTTCCTATATGCTTTTTTATTTTGTCTTTATCTTCTTGTTCTTGTTTCTTCCGTTCAGCCTCAATTCTCTTCTCTTCTTTGAGTCTAGCCAAGTACAACTTATGGTCCCCACATCCCTTCTTGATTAAATTCTTTGTGAATTATCCTGTGTTGCATTGATAAAGTTCGTTCACGGTAGGAGTTTACCTATGAAAGGACTTTTTTCCCTACCAGAAATCTATTATATAGTTGGATATTGGTAAGAAAAAAGACCTTTCAGAGGTAAACTCCTACCGTGAGTGAAGTATAGTTGTAATGTTTAAGAGCATCTTTGGCAAACTGCATGCCTCTGATGGATGCCTCAGAGAGACAGGTCCTGGTGTCAGTAAGATAGTTTGATGTTTTGAGAATCCTCGCTCAACATCAGTATTTCCATGGGGTGACACAAGGATAGCCTAACAAGCCTTTTAATTTAGCCTATTCTAGTTGGAAATAGTTCATCATAACACTACCTCCCAAAACCATTTTATAACCATTGAATTTCAAAGATACTGTACAAGCTTTTGAGCATACATCGAATTTATTCAAATAGTGTGACAACACATTATAATACGATATTTTGTTTTGCTAATTTAACAGCTAAAAGGAATATCTACACTTAAACCTCTACAAACTAAACAGTTGATTTCTTCTGGAGGTCAAAAAGTAGGTTTATCCTCAAAAGTAGGACAGAAATGAGCCCTGCAAATTTCGTTTGAATAATTTTAGACTCGTCTACACCCAACCATTAGATTCAAATGTGGAATACGAGTAAATTAAGATATAATGTAAGCATGTTGTTAATGTATTTCATAAATCGAAATTATATCTGGCTTACCTCAAATCACGAGGAAGAGTCTTGTAAAGTATGTAAAGCCATTTGTAACGCCCTCCAGTGACAAGTAGACCAAAAGTTGTTAAAAGAAGTAACTGAGGAACTAATCGTCGTCCAAGGGCCAGAGAAACAGCCAACCCCCCTGCGATAAGACCCGAAATAACAACGGGAGTTTTGACGTACATGTTGCGTTAATAACTTTTCAAAATGCACTAAACATTTAATAAAGGTCGTTTAATGAATTTAGACATAGCCTGCAACATAGTTCATTAGGGCCATAAGATTTACCAACATAGTACAAAAAGTGGCCGCTACACTACTCTAGTTAGCTGTTTGGATAACGGATTGAAAGCTGGGTCACGGCAACCATCTATGTATATCATAGACTTATTGATACAGTTGACGGCGAATAACAATAAGATTATGTATGTGTCCCATTGATATATATATAAACAACTCGATGGACATCTGCATCTAAAATTTTCAAGCTGTCGTCTGCACACCATTGTGAAATAAACACACATACAAGGAAGGTAATGTGGCAAAATGGGTTAATAAAAGGTTTGAAGAGCATAAATAAGTTCAAAACTCATGACTTATTTCTTTAAATAAATAGATTTAGACACAAATAGTAATACTTGAATACTTCTTACAAGTTTAAACGTTAACTGAGCATTTAAACGTAAGACTTCTACGAAAAGTTTGTGATACGAACAAAAGTAATCGAGTTTTTAGCGACCTTATTTCATTATATTTAACGAACGCTAAATATAATATGATTTCTGAAATAAATATACAAGTTCTGAATTGTATATCCTTTAATATAAATGTGTCTTCAATTAAGTGGGGTATAATACTTCAGGCCCAATCTTACAAAGTCGTGTTATTCTATTGTAACCCTGTTACAACACATTAAAGCTAAGAGGTTGTTTGTCTCACCATTCCGGCCCCAGTTGACCCGTCTAGGCAAGACCACGACTCCACAAACACACCGCGACACTGTCAATGTTGGACTAGCTCAAGGGACGAGATTCATTCCCCACCACGAAAGCTGTGCCATGCTCAAAAAAAGAAGACGAGTGATAATATTATGTGTGAGCTGGATGCGCTCCGTCGGCAGAGTTCGGAAACTAAGAGAACTGTTATTCGGCGCACGTATGAAGGTGCGTGGAATGTTAAAGCATGTTCTGGAACCATGCTACCCCTTAACCCACTCCCCCTCCTTTGGTTCCCGTGCCTCTAGAGCACATGACATAGCCATTGAATATATAATGGTAGCGTTCTGTGATGTAGGCATAGATTGCACTCTGATCACAAGGTGAGCGACCTGGTCGTAGGATAGTTAACGTTAGAATATTCTAAATTCCCTTTGGCTTTAATGTTCTATCTTTTCAAAATTATCGTTATGGATTGTTAACATTTAATTTAATTGATTATTAACACAACATGGTCTGACTAAATTTACTCTCAAGGCCATGGAAAGGTTTAATATCTTAAGACGGTTAGTCCGAACCGTTTGTCTGCCTTTAATTGCGGTCTTTTTGAAGGACATTTGGTTCTTGTAATTTTTAACTTAAAATCTATTTTATCCGCCTTACGGATGGACTTATATGTTTGAGTACCGCTATCTTGGGACAGTTATAAATCAGATGACGTCGTTATTTAATTCTGCCAATTTTAACTATTTGAGAGATTATAATCCTTTCTTGTTTATTTGAAGATATATTATTATTGTTGCATATGTTGGCAGTTTATTATATGCTAGTCAAAGTGGGGCCACGAGTCAGTAAATTTATACTCTTATTTGGTCTTTAATATTTGTACAGCCGCTTGAGGCATAAGTTCCAAATTTAGAACCTTTGTGATTTATTTCAATATGTCCTATTAAGGTGGGGGATGTATGTTAAATGGGACCTCGTTGTTATTGTTTGGACTAATTAGTAATCACCGGTAATGACAATTTGATAACTATTTCATATTTGCCTGATTTATTATTGTACCTGGGTCTTTGTTTTGACTGTCAATAATTATTATTACTATGGGGCTAATAGGAATTTAGTATGAAGGTCAATTTAATTATAGATTGTATCATATAATTTGAGTCACCATTTAGGTGCGTGGGAAGGCGTCCCAGATATATCAGATGTTAGTTACCTGCCGTTTGGGCATTGGTGGTATTCTATGGTTCATAGAACCTGTTTTTCCGATTATATAATTGTTCTTTTTTTTATGGCTATTTACAGTTTCAGCGTTTCTCACTCTCTGATTGAGCTGTATTTTTTTATTACCTATATAACAATAAAAAAAACTCTCTTGTTAGTATCCCCGACTGTGTTTAACATACGGTTAAGCGATAACGTTCACAACTTTAAATTTTACAATGTTAGGTTAGAGCTAGCATCCTCGTTACAGTGCTCGTAAAGTTAATGGGAGGTCTATCTTCTGGTTAGCATTTTAACGTCCACATTAACTTCCAAACATTCCACCATATTGTTTAATGGCAATTGTTACTATTCAAGTGAGGTTACATTATTATCTTTAGAAATTTATGTACAGTTATTTATGTATCCTCTCGATTTTACTATTGTTCACCTGTAATTAAATATATGTTTCGCCAATGATGACCTAGTCACAGGTTTGTGATGTTATAAGTCTAACTTTCAATTACAATTCTGTTTACCTCTTTGGTGTACATGCTATGGCGTCAACCTAACATTTAAATGATTCGTTTTAGTTCCCGATCCCTTCCAACATTTTTTAAAAGAAGAAATTACTCCCAGTCTAACACCGAGATGATAGTAAAATAATTATATGGAATTTATTCCTTCTATTTAATATAACTGTTAAATTTGGGATGCCAACGTTTATTTTGGGCAAGTTTTTATAGGGTGATTTATAAGTTGTAGTAAGACGCGGGGCTGAGGTTTTTAATTTCTGGTACAGACTTTTACTATAACTATTTTGGCTTAGTCCTACAGGCTCTTCTTTCATATTCAGAATATCTAAATTCTTTTCAATGGTTTCAATTCGTGATTCTGAGTGGCCATTTCTTGTTGTAAATAGTTAATAGTAATTGACAATACCTGTAGGCCTACCTATGTTTTTATCGTCTTGCAAACTATTATGTGTAGGTTTGAATGACTAATATGGGACATGTTTTTTCTTTCCTTTCTCCCCTTTAGTACACGTCAATGTTTAATCAAGGGTGGTTTTTATTTGAATTTTAAATTGTGTGTTTAAAAATGGACGTGATATTGGGCCTCACTATTTTTTTAAAACTTTTATTTACCAAACACACTTTTTGCACAAGAACATTTAAAGACACCGTTAAATCTGTCTCCTTGTTAGCAAGCAGATGACAAACTTTAGCGTCACGATTTGGTCCATTGCAAGGGGTGTGTTTATGACCATTAGTATTGTATGGAGATGACTTATGTGTCCTAGTATAAATAAGTTATATTACCTTTTAAACACATATTTAAACTCTTATTATAAATATAAAGTTCAAAAAATATATCTTCCCTTTACAAAATAGATATAGGGTCTATGTAAGACAAAATATAATATCAGTATAGCTAACATCGTGTCATAACAAGGAAATAATAAATATAGTTTTAATGTTTTTCTAATATATTTTTTTTTATTTCTATACCTAAACATAAGATTGAGGAGTTAATTTCTAAAACTTCTTTCTTACCCTCTGACAAAATTTTAGGTAAACAGGAAAAATTTATAATTTTATTAAAAAAGCATCGTTTGAAAATATGATTGCGTTAGAATTATGTTTATAATATGTGCATGGTATTTATATATGCAAAACTATTCATAGTGATGAAGATTTGGTGTAAAAAGAAGTTTAAATTTGTATCGCTTAAGGTTTGGTTCAATGTGTCTAACTTTGAGGTTTAGGAATGAGAACTTGTGATTTTATAGAGTTTTAAGGCAACCACTAGGTTAATATAGTGTAAAAGACTTAAGCTGGATGCCCCACATTGGAACGCCAATTGTAACGTACTAATTGGAACTGCCCCTTGTTGGACGTCAATTGTGACGTTGTGCCTGAATGCCTTCACGTTGGGCGCCATTGTAATGTACTAACTTCACTTTGGTTTGAAGAATTTATATATTACAAATACATGTTTTCGAAAATAGATACTTTTGTATAAACTTGAATGGTATAATGTATTACAAATCACTGTTGTTTGAAAAAGAATAATGGAAACCATTTTGGTAAAAACACCTTGGCCGTGATTCCAAACAAAACCAAGCTAACATTATCAAACTATACGAGATTCATGCTGTTTTGTATTACACATCTCTCTCGTCTCCCGAAAAAGAGTAGAATGACGCGTCTAACAAGCTAGCGTCCTCTCGAGTCGAGCCGTGTGAGCCCCGTAGTTCACACCCTCGAACCCAGACCACTCCTTGCTTTCTTTCCATAGACCAATGGGGTTAGTTTTTAATTAGCGCGCATTTAAGAAAACAGACGCGTTACTCTGCACCTGCTATTTATTTACTGCGTATTACAACCCGGAAACAAAAATGATGCTTCTGACAGGTGCAGTTAAAATAAAAGAAAAAGAAACATGGCCGTAGTATAGAAAAGATGATTTTACTTTATATTAACTGAAAAGAAGAAATATTAATATATTTACTTTAAAATATGATCTCGAATATTAAAAAGACATGAAAAATTAATATCATTACAATAGTTATGTGAAAAGTCTAACATTTTTAAACAATATACAGTGCTGAGTTGAAATTAAAAATAGGTTTTTATCTCCAAATAAAAAAATCACAAATTGAGACAAAAATTAATTAAATTATGAAGAACTATGACGAGCACAAAAACTGATTTTTTTTCTAAAATCCATCTGAATTAAAAATATGTCATGTTTTCCCAATTATAAACAAATGTGTTTCATTACTAAGGTACGAGTACTTCAAATACCTCTCATTACTAGACCAATAAGTTAGGCATCTAGATTTTAAGATTTTAATTTTTTCCCCTGGCCTTACTATCCTCGACCTCTTCAACTTCATCGATGTTTGGAATTTATTGTTCTTTTAGTGTTTGACGGTTCTAGACAGGGCTGGTCTAAGGCGTGTGTGACGTGTGCAGCCGCATACACACAATAATTCAGGGGGGCGCCAAAAATTACCAATCCACTTTTTTTGTTTTTATCTGGGAAAATATAAATATGCTTAAAGAAAGTAATTTGTAAGGAAAATGACTATTTCTTAAATTAATAAATACATCCATATCAAACAGAGTACTTTTTTATTTCAAATTTAACAAAATAAATACATTTTTAAGGTTGGCGCGATGCACCCATTTAACTCAATTGCATGTACTAAGTTTATTGTCAAGTACCAACTCAAAAGATGCCTTAATAAACGCGTGGGTGGCTTTAAGGGCTATATTCACTATACTTATGTTAGTTGCTTCAGCCGAGAGAAGTTTTTCAAATTTGAAGTTAATAAAAACATTTCTGAGATAAACTTCTTCTAAAAAAAGGTTGAACACTTTATCAATATTATCGATTTAAAATTAGATATCATCCTCAATGGATTATCAATGAACACTACCCCATAAGAGTCGGAGGGGGGAACAAATCCCGGTGGACAGACCGCCACTGTTGAGTCACCGCCTGAAGCCGCTATCGCTGTTTCCCATCCTCTTGTCATGGCTATGTACATTGTGTTGATGCGGTAGAAGAGTATTTGGCGGGTTCCTGGTTGTAGATACCGGTAGTTGGATGCCAGCGCCAGGAGGAAGTTAGCCTGGTGTTTATCTCGTACCGCAGGTAGCTCGGCTGTCTTGACTTTCAGGGCGAGAGCTAGGCGTAGTGCTGTATGTTCATCGATGTCTAGAAGGCCCGTTTCGGGTGGCCGAAGTGTCGTCCAGGGCTCTGCCGTGGGAACCGGCTGAGTGTCTGCCATGCCTTGGATCGTCGGCGCTTCTTGGTGTGTTACCGGTCCATCTCTGGGTGCAGACCGGGTGACAGCTGATTCTAGGGGTTTCATTCGCTCTTCATTCGAAGACATAGTCTGGGAGATCTCGTGGAGCATGTCCATTATTGTGTCGTCTCGTGTTGAATCGTGTCTAAATTGGACCACTTTAATTGGACTTGTTGCAGGACTTCTTCTGCTGACTCTAGACTGGGTATTAGCAGTCTCGCCTTGGTACAGTAGTTCTGGACGAGTTGGAGGTGTTCTGGACCCGGTCGGTGGACTGTTGTTGCTGGTCGACGTCGACGGACTCCCTGGTGCCGACACAGTCTTCCCTGATCTGATATCCAGTATGAACTTGCTGACTCCTACTTCTCTGAGTGTTTCTTCACTGCAGTTTTCAACCAATTTGTGGGTGATGCTCTCTTGATCCTAGCGAGCTGGTCAAGGTGCAGATTCTGAATTGTTTCTATCGCTGTCTTGCACTGATGTGACATCTGTTGCTGTTGGGGTCCCCCCCGTCCCCCCCGCTTCCAACTGCTCACGAGCAACCAAATGGTTGTAGACTTATTTTAATTCTAACCTCCTTATATAATGTATTGAAATGAAATAACCAGCGTAAATATCGACAGTAAAAACTTCAGTCACTGAAAAAAAAATAGAAAGAAAGGGAATTTTTAAAAAATATTAGGAATAATTTTTTAAATATATTTTTACAGTAGGTAGGGTGACCTGGCGGTCTAGGGGTAAGGTGTCAGATTTCTGTGCTGGAGTCCGGGGTTCAATCCTATGTCCCAGCACAGATTTATCTTATTGCCAAACTCTTTCCTTCACCTCTGACAAGACGTGAATTAATCACAACTTGTGAATGTGTTGAATGCTAGGCCTCCACCGTGGTTCAGATCCCACGTTAAACTGTAGGTCCTCCATTTCATCTCACAATCACCCTACCATTACACATTAGTGTTAGTGCGTATAACCCGAACGGGTAGCAAGACGTGGTGCTAATAATGAAAATGATCTAGAGTGGGTAATAGATAAACTAAATAAAAATGTCACAATTTATTGTTAATAGTGATTTCCTTAGGTAACTCAGAAAAATTATACTTAGACAGGGATTGGAGCCCTTGTCCTTTGACTTGGGACGGCATTCTAATAAAACACCGAGATTGCGGCTCGAAACTCCGCACCATTCCTTAGGGCAGTAGTGGGCAAATTTTCTCCCCGAGAGCCACATGGACATCTGTAAGGTCTCTAGCAGCCTACATGTAACAAAAATCTAAATTAACTAAATAATAAACTTTATTTGCATTTAAAATTGCATATATTAATCATATAACCATATGTTTTTGATAAAAAAAAAAGTAGCAAATAAAATATAATATGTAATAACAAATAAAATTAAATATGTCATGTACTCATGTTGATACTTAGCCTACAAAATGTTGATTAATTTCTACTCAAATTGCTATCATTAATGGAATCTATGCAACTGTCGGAAATCCTGCATGAGTTTGTTTAAGTCACGATTCAGCTTGTTCGTCCTAATTCGCAAAACTTTTTGTAGATTTGAGTCTGTTAAGAGATACCTGTTCTTTGCTTTGTTAATGTTGATTAATAACTAGCCTACTCAAATTGTTATCGTCAGTGGGATTTATGCAACTTCCAAAATCCTTTACGAGTTTGTTTAAGTCAGGATTCAGCTTGTTATTTCTAATTCGCAAAACATAGTGTGGATTTGATTCTGTTAAAAGATATCTGTTATTTGCTTTGTTAATGTTCATGCATGAGCAAGTCTGTTCACAAATATAGGTAGAACCAAATAACACAAACATATTTCTTGAAAATGTTTTCAAATTACCAAACTTTTCTTTACAAATGATGCATAAAATTAAGTTAGTTTCAAATTCTAAAAAGTCTCCTTCAGAGAATTGTCTGCTTGAAGATTAATTAATACAAACTTGAGATTATTTTATGCTGCTTCAATTTTGAAAGTAAAGGAGTAACTAAAAAATTTAATTGATCTTCCAAAGATTTAAAATCAGCAAACCGCCTTGAAAAATTCTTCTTTTAAAGCAGATATCCGTTGACTGTAATTACCTTAACATGCTTGTTTGACAGACTGTGTCTGTAAGATGAGAATATGCACAATGTTTTTTTCTCACATGTGTACACCCAGTACAAAATCCACTCATTCCGTAAACACAAGCTTATGCTCTTACACCTGTAATATTATAATCGAGTTTACTCACTTGTTTACATGTTTAAAAACACGCACTGATTATTGTATTTAATTTGACATTTTTGTTAGTAAAATCACGAAAGTTTTCAATTCCGTGCGGGCTATAGTTTGTTAACCGCTGCCTTAGAGAGCATCATCATGATAGCTTTTCTTTGGTTGTGTAGCAAGCAACAAAATTGAGAGGATTAGGTGTGGTGGTGGTGGCATGGAGTAAAGGACACTCCAAAAGGTGGAGGGAGTGTATTGGAGGGAAGAGACGGGGTGGTGTTGTTACTACCCTAGCTACAGCAGCGCAGCTCCGGTGAGGTGTTTGCACATGGTACTACTTGGAGTAGAGCTTTGCCAAACCTCAAGATGTCCATCCGAATCTTAATGTACGTAACACTAAATACAAATCAAACATATCAGTTAAAATGATCATCACAATATTATCCTATTATTGTTTATGCATGGAGGTAATATTATTCTCCACCCTTAAAAAAACCCTTCATTTACCCCACTGACATATTTACAAGAGTTATCACCTTTTCGATTCACTTTTTACTTTTAAAGTAATTTAAAATTTGTAGATTTTAAATAAATTATATCAACTTGTAGACAATCAATACTTCAATAGAAAATTTATTCAATTACCAAAGCTGGACCAAAGAATGTGGTACTAATATAGGTGCTGCTACTAAACTTTGTATCCGCGTATCCCATGATTAGAAATATAGTGTTGGAAGGTAGACCAAACTGCTTTAAGATAATAAATTACTTTTCCATGAGAGCGGGATGGATTTTAAATTAACAAATATTGTTTAATCCATTATGTTGTGATCGACATATACATACTATTTTTTTACATTAATTATCATTAATTATAAAACACAAATAAATAATATGGCTCAAAAACGTAGAAGTAACTCAAAACCAGTTAAGGTTAGTTTTCTCTGGCATTAAGGTTATTCAAATAATTGGCAACAGAAAGTTGATAGAGGCGTTTGTGAAAGCATACTAAATACATTATTTTCACCTTATCTTTGCTTTTTGTAAGAAATAGAATAGGGGGCTACGTTATACCCCAACTTCAAGAAAATTCCTCCGTACAGTATGGCGTATCCTCCACTGTTTTGGTTATATTTAACGTTAAATATATATTTCTCAAGCAAAGGAGAAATTATGATCAAAATCAGAAAACATCTTCGATTTTCACATTTAACTAGTGATGTGCTCTAAGAGGAAAAAAAAAATCATTTTGAATATTAACATCACAACTTGTTTATATTTGAACCTATCCAAACACAAAATTGACACACAGACCTACATGTAGCCTACTTTAATTAACTCAGTTAATCATATCAGCTTTTAATTACCGTACTTTTTTTAAATTAGTACCGCATCTTACTATCGTTTTGGGCTATACGCTTATCTTTTAATTAAATGTTGATATAGTGAAAGTTGTGTTTAGGGCTCATGATAATTAAATATATATATTATATTATATATACAAATATTATCTGACTTGTACATTTTAACACTTTTAATGCCACACATAAAATAATTTATTCATTTGCAAAGAATGCCATGGCTATTTAATTATTTTTGCAAGTTTGTACAGGAAAAATCACAAAACTTATTTTTGAAGACATTTTTCAGATTTTCTTATCATTTTTATAAGAATATACTGTTTTACTATAGAAGGTAATTGTCTCATGAAATAATAACCTCATACTTTATATATACAGTCAACTCTCGATTCTACGACCTTTCACGGTTCCCTGGAAAAAGGTCGTTATTTCGAAGGGGGGGTTGTTGGAATTTTAACAGATTTTGTTCCATCCCTGACCTTCATACGAAAAAATTGCATTTTTTAGACAATACATGAAAAAGTAAATAAAATAAAACCTACCTATTTCTTGAAGAAGGTACTCCTTTCACTCATTTCGTCAAAATTATAAGTTTGTATCAAATAAAAAAAATAGCTTGGGTCATCAAAAATCGTTCACAAAATCCAACCAAAAACGTAACCAAATAAAAATAGCAATGTTAAACAATAGCATGGGTCGTCAAAAATTGTTCACAAAATCAAACCAAAATAGTAACCAACTCGAGAATCGAAATAACAATGGCAAAAACAAGCCTGGCACGTGATGTAGCGGCAGTCGCGCGCGGGGAATCATTGTCTTGCTTGTGGGAGGGGGTGGACAGAGTCAAGTGATATTGGCTGGCATTGATGAGGTGGTGTCTTTTTTTATACCTGACCCACCCCAGTTACTAGTAATACAGCGCTCACAAAGATAATTGCAACGCAGCGACCTAAATAAATGCAACACACACATTTTACAGCTGATTTCCTTAAACTTTTCAACCTTTTTCCCACATTTTTCACGGTTCCCCAAAAAAGGGTCGTTACTTCGAGAGGGACGCTATTCCCGGGGTGTAGAATCGAGAGTTGACTGTATTGGGTAATGCCAGAACTAGCACAAATCTGGAAAGCCGATCACATCAGCTTGGGGCACTAAAACTAAAATAACTTATAACAAATGGTGATAATAGGTCCTACCCATCATTCGTCCTGGTTTCACCTTTATTTTAAAACTAATATTACAATGCATTTTGCCAAATTAAAAAAACCATGGAAATTTGAATCAAAAACATTTAAAAAAACTCAGGTAGATAAGAAAAATACTCATCTACGCAAGTAAGTTTTTTTTGGAACTAGAGATTTCTTGTATATGTTCATCTACATAAAGAATAACACTATAATAACATGACATATTGGTGACCTGGTGGTCTAGGGGGTAAGGTGTCAGACTTCTATGCTGGCGGCCGGGGTTCAATCCTCGGTCCCGGCACAGATTTATCTGATTACCAAACCCTTCCTTCACCTCTGACAAGACATCTTGTGAATGTGGGGAATGCCAGGCCTCCACCGTGGTTCGGATTCCACGTTAAACAGTAGGTCCTCCATTTCATCTCACAATCACCCTACCATTACACATTAGCGTAAGTGCGAATAACGCGAACGGGTAGTAAGATGCGGTGCTAATAATAATAATAACATGACATATCACTAGGCTTACATGTAGGCCTACTTTCTCAACGTTGACCTGGCAGTCTAGGGGTAAGGTGTCGCACTTGTGTGCTGGGGGTCCAGGGTTCAGTCCTAATATAAATAATTTATGTCTAGTTGAAATGTTGCGTAAAGACACCATGTTTGAGACTGATGGAAGGTGTGAGCACGCCGGATGACGTTTGTTTGGTTGGTGCAACTTAATGACACCAGAAAGGTTAGGCCTACGCATCAGGCACCTCTCGGTTATATCTTCACATTTCACACGGCTTATGTGTCTGTATATATACACAAACACACACTGTCAATGTTTGCGCAGCAAGTTTAATGTCAACAAAACAAAACACATTGAAGATTAGAAAAAAATAATCAAAAACAATCATTTAAAACAAACTTTTCTTATTTAAAATAAGTTATGAATTTCCACTGTAGGTGTGTAAAATGAAGTGATTTAAAAGAAGATATGACTCTCACCGGCACAGATTCATCAAGAGGAGCTAAGTTATAGTAGATTTCTCATAAGAAGGGACTTTTAGGAAATACAAACAAACACTTCTCCAGCAACACTCTAGACTACCGATAAAGAGGAAATTAGGGTTGTTCTAGGTTGAATGTACTCAGGGTGGTTCTTCTAAATAATTTCCCACTCTATCTCTTGCTCTCTCTATGCAAATGAGGTTACACTTCCTCTAAATTTAACCTTCCTCATCCCTAACTCGTTAGTTAATTAATACAAGAGTGTATAATCCTACCTAGTAAGATGCGGGGCTAAAAAACCCATTGATAATATTTTACTTAATTATTAGTATTATTGGGTGACCTGGCGGTCTAGGGGTAAGGTGTCAGACTTCTGTGCTGGGGGTCAGGGGTTCAATCCTCGGTCCCGGCAAAGATTTATCTGATTACCAAACCCTTCCTTCACCTCTGACAAGACATCTTGGGAATGTGGGGAATGCCAGGCCTCCACCGTGGTTCAGATTCCACGTTAAACTGTAGGTCCTCCATTTCATCTCACACTCACCCTACCATTACACATTAGTGTAAGTGCGTATAACCCGAACAGGTAGTAAGACGCGGTGCTAATAATAATAATTATTAGTATTATTCATAGGTAGGCTATTAATTGTAAGCTACTATCTATGAAAAATGACACTTTCAAATCACATGACTTGATATTCATAACATTTTTTTAGCACAGCATCTGACTACTCGTTTTGGTTATAGACCCCTATTATTATACATGTATTAAACTGGTTTTTAATAATATTATACTATGAGAAAGAACCAACTGTGTGAAAAAAAAGATTTCACATCTTATTGAAACCCAAAAATAATGATAAGATCAAATCTCACAAAATAATTTATTTTGTGATTGATGTTTTTTATTATTCTCCTTTAATGGGGTATTTAACAGGGGCAGCTCATTCATTGGGGCTCGCGGGGCACATCACACCATGATAATACACAGTTTTAAATAAATTTCTAAATCTCACGAGTGGCCTACCGATATAACGCAAAATAAAATGGAATCTAATGATTAGAAACTTTAAACGTTGTCTCTTAAGAAATAGTTGGTAGCACATAGAGATGTGTGCGCTCTTTTGTTAGGTCGTTTGAGACCCAGGTAATAGGGCTAGTCGTGTGGTCATAAGACAATTGTTGTACGAAGGTAGA
This sequence comes from Timema shepardi, assembly GCA_902151425.1. NCBI lineage: Eukaryota > Metazoa > Arthropoda > Insecta > Phasmatodea > Timematidae > Timema > Timema shepardi. The sequence goes on from CABFVX010007393.1 coordinate 23,565, forward strand.
TTAAGGAAAAAATGATTCATTTGTTGGTCTTTATTGAAAAAATTTTTCCACGAAGGACAGGTTTATTTGGTATTATTTTTATTTGAGTCATGTTTAATTTGTACTGCTGAGGACGGGGAGATCGAGGTTCGAATCTCGGTCGGGTGAACTGGGGGTGTTTTTTCCTAAATGGTTTTCCACTCTCCCTCCACGCAAATGCGGGTTCACTTCCTCTTATTCAACCCTCCCAATTCCTAATCCATTAGAGTAATTAGTACTTAAAGCGTATAACCCGAACAGGTAGTAAGACGCGGTGCTAAATATAATAATAATAATAATAATAATAATAATAATAATAATAATATAATTTGTATCACTAATTTATTCTTCTGTTTTATTAATTTTGTGTAGTGCTGGATATTCATTTGTGTTTAGGCTAATTTTGTTTCACTATCTATTTCTGTTTAAATTACTGAAAATTAGATTGACAGCTATGAATAAGATTGATTACTTGCTAGAACATTCCTTGAGTTCACTAAATGTTCGAGAAAAGTTAGGTTAACAGAAAAAAAAGCATGGTTTTGTTTGATTGGCATTTAAGAAACTCGGACTGGGTCCGGTATCAAAGATCTAAACCTCTTTCAGATAGGCACAAATACCTTGAACAAATGTCAATTCACATCAGGAATTAAAAAAACAACTCAATTTGTTTGGCACCCGCCTCGGTAGCGTAGTTGGCTAACGTGCTTGTCGTGTTGAAGCTCGACTTCTGAGGACAGGGAGATCGAGGTTCGAATCTCGGTCGGGTGAACTGGGGGTGGTTTTTCCTAAATGGTTTTCCACTCTCCCTCCACGCGAATGCGGGTTCACTTCCTCTTATTCAACCCTCCCAATTTCTAATCCATTAGCTTAATTAGTACTTAAAGCGTATAACCCGAACGGGTAGTAAGACGGTGCTAAATATATAAATAATTTGTTTGGCAGGGTGAAATAAAATGTTACCCATACTATCTATTATACTAACGCTGAGGTAGGTATTTAATAGGCAATTCTAATAATGATGGATGAGAAGTGTAGTTTTAGAGGGAGTGCACCAGCGTTCTCGCCCGTCCAAATGGAGATATTTAAACCTCGATCGGGTTCAAATCAATGCAGACTACTATTCTTGCTAGCCCCAGACATATGGTAGGTCACAAGACACCATTGCTCTTGAATGTAAAAATGTAAATAAAACTACTACTGTAAATAGTGGCAAACCTTTAATTCAGCGTCAAGAGTTTCTAAAGCTCTAACTTTAGATACAGACAACTTACTAGGTACTCTATGACATTAGGAACTCGGAAGTTTATTGCAACACTTACAAAAGTACATCACCTAGAGTCTGTTCACGATAGGTTTTTACCTGGATGACAGTTAAAATCATATGTTTAGATTTTGGGTTGCCAACACTTGTAAAAGATCACTGTTTTGTTATAAATGTTGATAAGTTTTTTAATTACCTGATATATTTTAAATTAATAATAATGTAAACTTAAGTTTTTTTCATACTATTTCATTATTTATTTTAATAATTTCTTTTCATCCAACTTGAAACAATATTTCAAATATAATTAAAAGTATTTATTTTTATTTTTGGAACGTCATTGACTATGTGTAATATAGTGCATACATCAATACCTCATTTACTTGGAAAAGAGAAAATACTTGTAATTTTTTTATTTATAATAAATGATTTTATGATTATTTTATTGTATTTCAAAATATTTAACTGAATACATTATTTTTATCCACTGCGTGGGTGCACCATTGTAAAAAAACTTGTTTCTGTCATGTTCAACCACATGGTTTAAATTCATTGGTTGCCATTTCGAAGCTATTTTCGTTAGACTTTTTGTGGAAGTGCAGTGAATAATATTTTTTTAAGTGGAATAAAACTATAAAAAAGCTTTATGTCCGACCTCAAATAAATATATAAATAATATTAGTGGTAATATTACTGTGGTTAACTATCACATCCATTCATTACCATAAATTTTCATTACAGGTATCTAAAGTGATAAATGTCAGCTGTTGGCGTAGGGATATATTAGGGACTATTTCTAGTACTTTTTAAGCTATCAAACCCTTCTTTCACCTCTGACAAGGCATCTTGTGAATGTGGGGAATGCCAGGCCTCCACCGTGGTTCGGATTCCACGTTAAACTAATTAGCGTAAGTGCATATAACCCGAACGGGTAGTAAGACGCGGTGATAATAATAATAATAATAATAATAATAATAATAATAATAATTTAAGCTATCATCCAAGTAAACTAAGGTCGTAAATGAATTATCTGTAGCTTGATCTAGTTCTCTTCAGTCCACCTCATTATACACCATCTCCATTCAGCTTCATTCTAAACTGCGTAGAGGTCTTCTCAATGGTCTCTTCCCATTGGGTTTACCAGTCAATACGCCGAACAAGTCTAGAATCCCCAAACATAAGCTACATTAACAAAATATTTCAGCAAACACAGTTACTGAGTGACATGATATTTTCCTTTGGTTTAGTTAACTCGAGTTACAAACATTTCCCCCCAACGTTACGGAGAAACTTGGATAGTTTCGGCTTTGGGTCTCGCTTTGGAATTAAGGGCAGTATGCGAGAAGGAGTGTGAGGGCTATTTAAGCGGTAGTGTAGTGTTAGGGTAGGATACAATAACAAGTCTGAATGTTATATGAGTGTTAGTGTAGTGTTAGTGTTAGTTTTGCTGTCCAGCCCTAACTCACGACTGACAACATTTCTTGTTCGAATTACCTTTCAAGTTTCATCACAGTGTAAACATTAGCACTAAGACTACACTACACTAACACTCAAATACCACTCATCCTGGTTGGTGACCTGGTGGTCTAGGGGTAAGGTGTCAGACTTCTATACTGGCGGCCGGGGTTCAATCCTCGGTCCCGGCACAGATTTATCTGATTACCAAACCCTTCCTTCACCTCTGACAAGACATCTTGTGAATGTGGGGAATGCCAGGCCTCCACCGTGGTTCGGATTCCACGTTAAACTGTAGGTCCTCCATTTCATCTCACAATCACCCTACCATTACACATTAGCGTAAGAGCGTATAACCCGAACGGGTAGTAACACGCGGTGCTAATAATAATAATAATAATAATAATAACACTCATCCTGATTCTTGCATAATGTACCAACAAAAGTCTACTGAAAGCTTAAAGTAAATAGAAGCATATAATATACTAATAAACTTAATTGATAAATACTAATTTACCTTGTTTACTTATTTAGGTATGTACTCATATAAGTATATTTTGGAGTTGCTATAGTCTATATTTTTGGAACTGTATAGAACTATATAGAATTGTTCCTGATTTCCCTGTTTGTTTCAGTGCTGGGACAAATGTATGGAGAGCTTTATCAGTAAATCAAATCTCCCAACTACTCCTCCCGAACTGTCACCAGAGAGTATTACTTGGGATTCTTCCCAAAGTGATACAGAAGATGAAATAACAAGGAATTTGCAAGTTGACTTGCGTCATCAGAGAGCGCGGATATCAACTCGATTACATTTTGATGGTTGCAAAGTTGATCCAAGTAATGAAACATCTCTGGAAGTACAACAAAGTTCACTCTCTCAACATTTTCTTCTTAGTGATATATCAAGTCTTGCTTCTTCAAGCACTAAATTAGCTGCCGATTGTGAAGATACCAACCATCCTTTTATAAAAAGGGATGAGATCCAAGAAAGTGTGGAAGATTGGGATCTCATAATGGACGCACATCATTGTGAAAAGGAAGGTTACAATACAAACCAATTTCAGGTGACTAATCTAGAAGCTATCCCGCTAAAACAATCACACAGTGCGGGTCAGCTTACGCCAGACAAAATAAAGCTACTCAAAGTTGGTACAACTGATTCCGACAAGGTGAGCAGTTGTATACTAGAGCAGGACGCTAAAAACAACTTTCCCTCATTTGAAATATGTTCCAAATCACCCGATACATCCATTACTGAAACACATTTACCGACCGAGTCTTTCAATAACAGAAACGACTCTTCATATCGAAGCATAACGCCTCCATATTCCATGTTTCACGGGGACTGTAAGCGTGATTCTCTAAGGTCTCCACATTTTAGCACAACAAAGAGAAGACGAACAAACTTGTGTGAATCGGCAGATGGTGATACTATTTTTAACAAAAGCTCACTTTGTTCTAAGTCTCAAAATACATATTGGGAGCCATTACTTGATGCCTGTGCATCAAAAGCACATACACAATCAGAGGGTATTTCATCGCTGTCTCCAATAATCTCGCCAAAAGCGAGAAAAGCTGATCATTCGCCCATAATTTCACCAGAACTAAGGAGTCAAATGATGCAACTTGTATTACTTCATAAGAAAACCTCTTCGGAGTGCACATTCCCACACAAGGACTCATTGGTTGTGTCTGGTTCATCAGCGGGAATGTTGGATTCCCAAGTTAGAGAGATAAAGTCAGAAACACCTATAAAGGGATCGATTAATCAATCAGATTCTGACACATCAACAAAGTCTCCAATATTAAGTAGGAAAATTTTATCAAACCAGAAACCACATTTTGGAATTAAGTTGAAGGTGTTTGATAAAACCTCGTCCGCAGTAATTAATTCAAGTGAACCAACAAAGTTGCCAGTGACGCCTCTGGACTATACAGGACTATCTAAATCACCAATTATTGGTCATAGAAGACAAAGTGCCCACCAGGAACTAAAAAGGAGTAAAAAAATATCAATTAAAAGCTCATTTGTTGAAACGCCAATTAAGTTACCAATTATAGACACTGATACCCAAAGCTTGGTGTACTATCCAGAAGAATCGCCCCACTCCATGACACCAACCAAGCAATGGAAGTCTAAAACATCATTTCAATCTCCTGTTGATTGTTGTAAGAGTCGGAAACATAGTCATTATTCAGAAACATGTTATAAAACAGGACAGCTGTGTGAGTCGCAAACATCGGCCATATTGTCACCATCTACAGATCCAAGCTCTCAAAGCCTATCGCACTATCCAGAACTCCGTGGATACAAAAGTATACCTAATAAAATATTGGTCCCAGAAACGCCCGCAAAATTACCAATAGCCAGTTCTAAAAGACAAACTCATCAACATTCAGGAAAATATAGCCTGATAACCGCTAACAAAAAGTTAACACCCTCAACATCATATAAACCGAAAAATATTGGCTATAACCCACAAATTTCTACCAAACATGACGCCTTGATGACGCCAAAAAAACCCTCTGATTTCTCAAAAATGTGTGCATCTTCAAAGGACTCTGCCATACTAACTAAAAAGGTAAAAGACAAGATGTTGACTTCAACCATTACTGGATCTAACAAGAAAATCAATAAAAAACCACAAAAACCGATTAATCAACTGCATTTCAATAGTCCTGATGTAAAAAGAGCCGACGAGCAAAAAGTTGTCGCTGAGCCACAAAGTTATATTGGTCCTCTTTCCAAATGTGAAAATAAAGAATCGGATTCATCGTTGGAAGAAAAAAGAGATGGTCAAAATATGTCATTGGACATTGGTCATCCAGTTAGAATTACGTCTCAATATACCAAGCAAGATAAACTATGCGGCGAGTTTGGAAGTTTCAAACAACAAACACAAACACCGTGTTCTGCTAAAAATAACACTCCCACAGGCATAACAGATGGTTACAAAGACAATGACAGCCATTATGCGGGAAGTGAAGCTACTCCGATATTGTCACAGGATTCAAGCTTTGTGTTACCTTTAGACTCACAATATAAATATATACATCCAATGAACGAAGGTAGACTTAGTTTAGAATATACCCTGTGTACACAACTCGAAACATCGAAACAAATTGATGTTGATTGTAGTCAATCAGACATCTACAACAGAGATACAAGCTCACGAGAAAAACACACAACTTCAAGTAAAGCGGAGAATGGCCGGTATTTACCACTCGAGTTAGACAATAATCCTGAGGCTTCCTTTCAAGCCCTCAATGCAAAAAGTTTCGGAAGGATGAACGTAAAACAAAATACCAATAAAGAACAATTAGTAGCAGTTGATTCAAGTACGGACAGACAAATAATAGATGAACAATTATTTGATAGTAGATATTCAAACAACTCATCACACATGTTCCCAAACACTCCGAAGCTTTCAACTGTGTCCAAGGATACAAAGGAGACGGAGGCTGAGTTGATATTATCAACCTCCATTGTGATTGAAAGTGTTTCGTCGCAAGATCTCGTCTCTACCCAGCAACAGATATCTCCAGTACTGCAGGTAAACTCAAATAATATTCCACGGCTCTGGATTATTAGTGAGACATGTAACAGATAGGATACAGGCTTGTTAAACCTGAGTTTCAAGGCTTGAAAGTACAACATTATTAGTGAAACATGTGCCGGATAGGACACAGGCTTGTTAAACCTGAGTTTCAAGGCTTGAAAGTACAACATTATTAGTGAAATTTCATTTATTTTATTATAATCATTGCTTGCTAGTGTATAGGTCCATCATTTATTTTTAATCTGGCTCTCTTTTAAGTTTATCTTTGTCAATCATAGAATGTTCTGTTATTTAATTTTTTATCTTTTTTTAAAGTAAACATTGAAACCATTCTATTCAGTAAATTTAGCACTTAATCGAGTTAGTTTTCATCTTTATAACTTTTAATATTTGAAAGTTTTAGTGTTTGCTTTTTACAAATAAATTGCTGACTTTAACAATTTACTTGACCCGGTTTGGTGGTCGCACGGTCTAAGGCATTACTCTCACAGTAGACTAGACTACCGAAGATGGGGAGATCAGGGTTTAATCCTGGTCGGGTGCACTGATGGTGGTTTTACACTCGCCCTCCACACCAAATGTGTGTATACGTCTTATAAATTAAACCTTCCTAATCGCTAACACATTAGTGTAGTCAGAACATAGGGGTACAACTCGTTAACATAGTAAGATGTGATCTAAACATATTCACTGTTCTCCCCAGGGCATAGACAAATAATATACCCAGACACTCAGCCTCCACGTTAAATGGTTGCACTCCTTTAGACAGCTTGGGCCCTTCAACACCAGGATCGCTGTGGTTAGTCCTATTATCATCCAGCACTTAGGGCGCAAGTTGGCCGATACGCCGCCCAGATGAAATATTAGCAATTTGCGGGGTACCAATATTGTACTGCCCATTTATCTAGCGTGGTACCAATCATGTACTGCCCATTTATCTAGCGGGGTACCAATATTGTACTGCCCATTTATCCAGCGTGGTACCAATCATGTACTGCCCATTTATCTATGCCAATATTAAACTACACACGTGTCATTGGTGAAGCAAATGAAAGACCCGGTTGTGTTTCTTTCTTTCCCTCCCTTCTTCTCGCTCTTACACTATCATCTCTCTCTCTCTCTCTCTCTCATCGCCAGCTGAGGTAGCGGTCAAAATGCTAGTCTAGACAAAAAGTTATTTCCTAACTTGATAGCAAGGGTGTTATTTGAGGGCGTGGTTGTTAGTGTTTTAAAAGCTAGTGTAGAGTGGACTTGACTTATTTCCTAACTTGATAGCAAGGGT
>CABFVX010007394.1:7715-31141 GCA_902151425.1 Timema shepardi
CCGAATATACATTAATGATACAAAGATAAGATCACAAGTAATATACACAAAACAATAATTTCCTCGATAATGAAAAGAGGTGTACTCTATATTAAGTTCGCATATAATTATGTCTGTGCTGTCTGCCTATGTATGGGAGTCTAATAAAAAAAAAACCACCAATGGGGATTTTAAAATTTTAAAAATCTGGCCTATTTCTACGTGTAGGCAGAAGAGACGAATAGGTTCAAAAGTTATACAAATATAACTGACAAACCGGCAAGAGTTAAGCACCAACACGAGTAATCCTGCTCCAAATGAACGTGCACCAGTTACTCGAAACATTTTTCTGACCCACATGGCTGATAAGTTCAGTAAACTGGAATAACTTATAAAAATATGATGCACAAGTATAAAAAAAGATTAACTTACCCGTGAAAGGGGTTCCTTCGAGACTTGATAAACCACAAATATCAAATAAAGAAAAATTTATTGCAACGCAAGAAAATAAATAAACTCCAAGTTAAACTACATTTGGAAAATAGCTTTTACACATTGGAATCACATCTTGATAGCAGTCTCGTTCCTTCTTCGCACATCCATGGCGAACAAAAAAGGATTATTTCCACCTTCACCTCGTATTAATCAGTGTTCGACTGCCCCCAGCATTTTTTCTTTTCCATCTCGACATCTCCTTCCTACCTCCCTGTTTTATCAGCCATCTTTTTCCTACTTGCCAACCCTTACTTTCAGCTCTCTAGTTGAGGACGCCCAGTTAGTGGCGCTAGTCGTAATCTGGATCTGCTTCAAAGCAACTTTTCCCTTGTAGATAGATTGAATAATTGTAGTGGCCACCTACAACTAATCGAGGGTTTATCCACTAGCCAAGCTGAAAGCTGATGAAATAAATTTCATCACAAGATGTGATTGCAGTGCTCAAATCTAATAAAGAAAACCTTTAAAACAGATTGCTCGGTAGGCTATTTTATCAATAAAAAACCACTATCTGCCTTCTAGAAATAAAGGTTCGGCTTTTGATTCACAATCTTTTATAATTCAAGTTTTATTTTGTTTCTGATCTGATATTTTTCATTAAAACATATTTGATTGCAACTTCTATACAAACAAATGTTTAATTCACACATCGGAAAAGAATTTTACAAACTTTGTTTTTGACTTCCTGAAAGATCAAGTGAATCGATTGGTTTAAATTCTCAAGATGACATTGTATTTTGTTTAGCTTTCAAAAAGTAACATAAAGCATTAAACTTGATTTTTCATAATTGAAGTTTTTATAATAAAATAATATAAACTAAATTTTAATTGGATAACATCTTATGAAAACTGGATCCAAACTAGACCAAATATTTCTTTATTTTGACGGTTAATCAACCTTTTGCTCTTTTTGTTTTACTTCGACTAACCTAATACAACTTTATCTGACTCTACACTTTAACATTACATTATACATCTTTTTTATAACCTAATAAATTTAATATGGCTTACAGTAGCCCCATGGCTTCTTTGGTGCTGACTGACAGCTCACACCTGACTTCTGACAGTCAACATTTAGGTATAAATCTAAATTTTGACCATCAGAAGTGACAGATGCTAAACACATGTTTCTGCAGATCATATGGTTCGGCGTTTGGATACATAATTTGGTCTGGTAACTTTTCAAAGCCTTTAGCTGTCAGCTGTGGGCTGTCAGTCAGCACCAAATAAGCAATGGATCTACTGTAGTTTGACATAACTTAATTTTAATTATAACTAATATATTCTACTTAGCAAATTTTAACCTTATATTTCCTACTGCATACAGTTTTTGACAGCCACTAGTGGCACAAAGATATGTGAAAAGTATCATATAAGAAAATATGGCTCCATGGTTTTGTCCGACACTTAAGCTCAGTAAGTAGGGTGTCTCTCTACAGAGCAAAGGGTTCAGGGCCATGGCCATGGCATGGCCGAAAACTTTATCATTGGTGAAATGTGGATTTACACCTTCACACTGATGAATTAACGGCCAGGGACTGGATGTAGTGCCTGTCCTAGTCTTGAGTTAAATTATAAGACATATGATGTGATGACAGGACTAGCAAGCCGGCAGTGGAAAATATATTACTTACATTAAAAACTGACCTAGACCACAGGCTGTAAATAGTAAAAGATCCATAGTTTTTCACTCAAATCACATAAACAGTTCTTTTAAAGACACTTTAATTTACTTTACATCCATTGCTGTTTACAGTCTATGGTCTTGGTCAGTTTTTTATTCAAGCTATATATTTTCCACTACCAGCTTGCTAGGCCTGGCGTAGCTTCGTATGCCTTATCAGGGTGTCTACTGAGTCATGAAAAGGTTACTAATTGCAAAAAAAAAAAGTTACAAAAGTTCCTGAAAGGACACGAATTTTCAATATATTTTGGTCATGAAGTCACGAAAATATCTGTGTTTGAATTTCCCACACATTGTAATAATGCGAACACGTTGAATGTCGAGCCACCCACTACTCATGATGCCATGCGCTGCTTGATTATTTTTACCATGATACCAAGGACAAGGTTAACGTCTGTCATCTAGTTAAAGTTTAATGTTGTGTGTGAGTTAATTATGTATATATATTCTTTATATAATGTTCAACCGTTTACCAAAGTAATTTTGTGGTCAAAAAAGGTCACCAAAAAGTCACTAATTTTGGGTCAAAAAAAGGTCACCAAAAAGTCACTAATTTTGGTTTCTCTAACACCCTGCTTATAATCTAACTTTAGACTAGGGAAGGCACACCATCCATTCCCCAGACGTTAATTTATCATTATGAAAGGGTAAACCCTCATTTCACCAATTATAAATTTTTGACCATGCCGAGAATAAAAACCAGGACCCTTAGCTCAGTAGGCAGACATGCTACCGACTGAGGCTAAGGTTTTATAAAGACAATACTACTCTGATTGATGACCATATATTGTTATGTTCAAAGTGAGATATTAATGTTCTGATGTCATTTTTATTGCGCTTCACAACAAAGTCGATAAACTTTTGTTTAATTTAACTTTTTGGTATATCAGGACTTAAATAGGAAAATGATCAAAAAACATGAATGTAAATATATTTATTTTGGGTATTTATTTACTTCATGTCAAATTGTATGCAATGGATTTATACATATACTGATGTGCAAGTTGTGGGACTCACATTGAACTTTGACATCCTTGACTTGGAAGCCAAAGTTTGAATCACTGCCAAGTTCATTGGATGTGACTTTATACAAGTATTTTCACTGTAATTTTTCTTATACACACTAATTAAAGTGCATTTCCTCTAAACTACCCTTCTCATCCTAGTCTCTTGAATTAAGTAATTTGGTTAAGTCAGGCCCTAATGACCTCATTGTGTTGACGGGCCTATAACCTTAATAATAATGATAATAATTATATGATCATAATTTAATATTACTATGGCTAATTTTTGGCATACTCTTTAGTTCCCTGGTCTTTTTTTTTTTTCAGAGGTTGTGGTGGTACAGGTACAATTATGAGTGTTCACAATGCTCTGTATGTTAATGTTATTAATACATTTGGTACTAAGCAACAAAAAGAAAAGTTTCTTCCGGGATACACTGATGGCACCTTTATAGGCTGTTTTGCCTTAAGTGAACCAGGTAATGTTAATTTTTACTTTTACAATTGCTCAACATCCGCCTTAGTTGAAAGCATTTAGAATTTGAGTTTCTAATACCTACCAAGTGCCTTTAAAAATACTTTTAATTCAAATAACTTGTACATGTGTGGAATGCCAGGCTTCCACCATGGCTTGGATTTCATGTTAAAATGTAGGTCCTCCATTTCATCTCACATTCATCCTGCCATTATACATTAGCGCAAATCCAAATGGGTAGTAAGACACGGTACTAATAATAATAATAATAATAATAATAATAATAATAATAATAATAATAATAATAACAATAATTCAAATACCAGTTAAATATGCATTAAATCTCTACTGGTGCAAAAACAGGTAATTTCTTAAAATACCAGTTAAATATGAATTTAATCCCTACTGGTGCAAAAACAGGTGATTTCTTAAAATCAAAGGAAAAAAAGCCATCTATATTTTAAGGAGGGAATACACATTATGTCTCTTTGATTTAGAAAAAGTAATTTTTTATGGTTTCTTTTTTGAATATTTTCTTTATATTTTATATTTATAAATATTATTATCTTTGGCATGTTCCCTATGTATATGAAGAAATAAACAAAAGAAAAGAAAAAAGATATGCTAACTGAAGGCTAAAACTCAAAAATTTGATTGAGTAAAGTGAGGTTCTGTTTTAACTTGACCATTTGGCATTTTGTTTATTTAGATGTCTCTTTATCTCCCCGGTTATTGATGCTCCAATAACTTTCAACTACCTGGATTGTTTTTAATTAAATTTGGCAGGGACATTCTTTGAAACTAAGGTGAACACCATATGTATATGGTTTTCGATCTGGTTAGCCATTTTAAGATGGCATCTGCTCCAAAATATGTATGTCTGTTCAATAATAACTGTCAAATGTGTTTACTAATTTAAATGAGATTTTAACAGGAGATCCTTTGAAATATGTACAGAGTATTTCAAACTTACTATCCATTTAAATATAGCAGCTGCTCAAAAGGTTTTGTGTTTAATACCTCATCTCAGGTTATTTGAAATTATATTCTAAGCAATCAATTGAGTATCTAGGACTTTTTTTTTTAATGTTGACATATTAAACCAACTGAACCATGGTTATTTTCTATGAATATAATGTACTATTGAACATAGTATTAATTTGTTTTCTATCTAACTTGATCACCAAGGGAAAATATCTAGGTACTTCAAATACATTGAGAATTGATAGAAAATATTTCAACTTGAAATCCAAAGATTAATCTTAAGACTGTAGTAATGATAATAACATTGAAGTAGCGAGGGTTATTGTTCACCTAATTAATAGTAAGATCTCAAAAAATTCTATAATGTATTTATACAGTAATATATTTTAGACCCTACTATATATATAGTAGCGATTTATGTATGGTGCTTTTCAGATTTAAATAATTGTATAATATTGCTAGTTCTATAAGTCAATACTTTATACATGACTAGGCTTGCAAAGTTTAACTACCTGCATGTGTTAGGTTAGATTAGTTAAAGCTCATATTGGTTGGTTAAGAATAGTTTTGAATATTATTAACTGCCCCTAATGTGAAAGATGCTGTGAGTTAGATTAAGAGGGAATGGGCCAGCAATTATACGAGGAAAATACAAAAAATCATGCTCTATTGACACCATTCGTAGTGCACACTGCCGGAATTTGAACTGACCTGTTTGTTTTTATTAATATGATATAACAAAGCTAGCTCTACTGATAACTAAGATTAGCTGAAATTATATTGGTAAGATAATAGAAGATTAACAGTTTTTTGAATTTTGAAAATTTCTAGGGCAGCTCCTTCCTGTTTTATAGTCTTTCATTTTTACTCTTAAGAATGTTCTTCATTGTGTAATGTGTCAAAAGTGACTAACTAAACATTTTAACATGTACAATCGATCAATTGTTTCTGCTGTTTGGGAATTCTTGGACTTGTTCACTATAGTTGGGTTAATCCTGCCCTAGTTTCCTCTTCAAGCTACCACTTTCTAGCCATTTATTCATGACAAAATGTCCCACTTTATCACACTTTGCACCTCTGAATACGTGTACACACTGTGGTACAACTTACATGAATAATTGAAGAATGATTGAGAATGTACGTGAACATATGAAGGGGCACATGCACACCACTATCTACGATTGTGGCTCACTCTTTATCACACTTTCAGTTGAGCTGTGTGTGGTGGGTTTTTGATTTTGTGATGTGTAAAGTAACATACATATTTTAATAATTATGTTTATGAATTTTAAGCAAAACAAAATTTAAAAGTATTCATAATGTTTTTACCGCCTCTTTGCATAATAGACTCATTGAATCCATGACACCCCTCTGCGTAATCCTAAAGTCTTATAGAACCTGGTTTTAGAACATTGCTTTAAAGCTATAACTTGTTGTCAATCTCCTATCTTGTAGGCTAACCTCCCCAATAACTATCTACAGAACCTTTCACCAAGTCATTATAATCACTTTTTGTAAACTAAACTTAAATCACTGTTTCATTTTTATGTATCTTAAAACATTTTTTTTAACAATTTATGTAACGATGCTCTGACACATCTCTGAACTCTCCCTCACATTGTAACAACAGCACACAAATCTGGACTAGAGACCTTTATGTCATACATGATACATCCTATCAACTTTTACAATCTCACTTTACATCTTTATTCTCCGATATATCTCACTTCAAATAATAAAAAGTTCTTATCTATTGGCAAAAAAAAAAGTTTCAATGTGACATGCCATAAATTTTTAACAAATTTTTCTGGTATTCAAACTCTTTGATTACTGTTACACCCCTTCTAGGATACAATTATACACAACTACTTTTTAACATTTCCCCGTATCTTTATTCTTAAAATGTTTACACCTTTTCTATTTCTATCTTAATGCTTCCAAAATACAAAATATCATCATCATATAAAATAAAAATTTAATATTTACATTACATTTTGTATAAAAACAACAATTCTTACTTGATTTAGTATGGCCATTTGAACAAATTACTCCATCAAAAGTTTTATTCCAATACTTTGCTGACTTTTAAAGACCATATATCTATTTATTAAATTTATATAGACCATTTGTATTTTCAGGATCAACTCTCCCTGGACTCTTTAAAGACACCGCTTCCTCAATCTCACGATTTAAAAATGCATCCATTTGATATACTAGCAAATTTAATTTGGTAGCTACAGCCATTATAACTCTATATGTATTAAACTTCACAACAGAATTATACAGATAATACAGATCCAATCACTTTTTTTTGTTCAAAACTCCTAGCCACTAACCATACTTTATACGTAACCTCATTATTATCTGACATCTTTACTTTATATACCCATTTACTGTTTATTGCACTTTTGTCTGCGGGAAATTCACTCAAAATTGTTCATGTATTGTTGTCATTCAATAAAGGGAACTTAGACCTCATTGCTTACCTCCATTTTTCAGCATTACTCTTCATAGCCTCTGCATAACTCATAGGTTAATTGTCAAGACTCACAAGTCTTGTCTTGTCTCAAAATCATCCAACCAGGCTAGTCTTCTGACAGTTCTCTGACTCCGGGCTGTGGTGTCAGGTAAGTGCACCTACCCATCTCCACTTTCATGCTCTTCAACATAACTTTCTTCCTTTTGTTCTTGAATTTCTTTACTTTGAATGCACTTTTTTTCCAACCTTTCCTACATTCTTTTCTTCGGCCTGCTCTGACATAGTCTTCCCTGTTAATATCACTTATACTTCCATAGATTGTTGCTCCCTCTTTTCCCTGTTCCCTTCTCTTTCTTCTTATTTAACAAAGAACACATCTCTCTTTACCTTAACCGTTATCTTCTCAGGAAGATATACTCTGTAGCCCTTTGTTTTTTTTCATATCTTATGAAGGCTCATTTTTCTCCCTTAGGAACCCATTTCTTTCATTTTACCTTCGAAATATGTGCATTAACTTAATTCCCAAACACGAGGCGCGTCCACAAAGTGAGGTCCGTTGAGATATGATTGCCAAAATAGATTCATAGGCGGGGTCACACATGCACAGTAGCATAGATTGACTCATCAGCTTTCTGTTGATCCCTTTACTTTATTATTATCCTCATCTCACGTTCTGTGATAGTGATTTAAAATGAGTGTTGTCATAAATAATCCCGCCAGTTGTGAGATTCCTAGTGTCATACAAGTTTGTTAGTGGAAAACCCTAACGCTGCAGAAATTTATCATTGGATATGTAAAGTTTATGGGCCTGATGTCATAAGTGAAAGTAAGGTGAGATAATGGGTCTGACCGTTTAAAGAAGGTCACACCAATGTTCATGATGAGGAACACGTGTAGTGGCCGACCAAGTGTGGTGACTGACAATTTAGTGGAATGTGTAGACACAAAAATTTGTGAGAACCGTCGTTTCACACTTATGGAACTTTCCTTTGAATTTTCAGAAGTTTCAGTCACTCATTCACGAAATTGTGACAGAAAAGCTAGGCTACAAGAAACTGTGTGCCAGATGGATCCCCAAAATACTGACTCAGACAAAAATGTGTGGAGTCAGCTCAAAGGATTTGCAGCGTTTCGAAAAGGAAGGATATGAATCTTTTTCTCAAATCGGAACCAGCAACAAAACTGGGATTTCATATACTTATGTTTAAACAAAACAACAATTGATGCAGTTGTGTTATCAACATCCTCAAAGGCATAACAATTCAAACAAAAACTCTCCATCAAAAAAATCGTGACTCCAGTTTTTTGGAAGCAGAAGGGCGTTTTGCTTCCAAAAAAATCGTGACTCTGGTTTTTTGGAAGCAGAAGGGCGTTTTGCTTGTTGATTTTATTGAACCAGGAAGAACTATTAATGCTGCAGGATATTGTGAAACGTTAGAAAGACTCAGACGCGCAATTCAGAAAAAAGGACGTGGCATGATGACATCAGGTATTCTTCCTTTGCACGTCAATGTTAGAGCTCACACTGCAGCTCAAACTGTTCAGCTGATTCAGCAGTGTGGATAAGAACTGCTGGACCACCCAACCTAGAGCCCAGACCTCACTCCAAATGACTATCACTTGTTTTTGAACATGAAGCAGTGGCTGCCCTCTCAGCGTTTTGCAGAAGATGTTGAACTGAAGAATGGTGTGAGTCACTGACTCAAACCACTGGTGGAAGGTTTTTTTGAAAGGGGTATAAAGATGTTGGTGCCAAGATATAAAAAAATGTATCGAAGTCAATGAGGTCTCTGGGGAAAATAGCAAAGGTATGCATGTATTTCCTTCCCTTTATAAAACTTGTCTATCCATACTAGATTTTTAAAAATTATGTTATCATACCTTACTTTATGGACGCGCCTCGTATTTACAAACTTATCTCAAAACTCTTTCAGGCTCATAGATCCATTGATGTTTTTACTTATATCTTGTGCTTACTGGTTTTGTTCAAAACATATGCTACTGTGTTCACTGTTTCTGACTACATGGTCTTATCCATTTTCTTTGCATGCACCATGGTTCATGCTGACTCTACTTGTTCTTATGTCCTTTACAGCCTACATGTTATGCTCCGCTGTAAATGGTACCTACCATATTCTGAGTTATTTCACTTATCAAACTCTAACCCATTGTCATTTCATAGAGTTCATATTTTATTTCCTCTAGTCTATTCCGTGAACTTAAAAATATGCATTGATCTTCCTTATTGTTTCAGATTTTTGTTTCACGAAGTACACTCTGTGGTAGTTTAAATAGTACTATTTTAAAATTAAAATGTATCTGGAACTTTTGATTGAATTTTCCTCCATTGGTCTACCAGTTCACACGTTTGCAATGTAGACTTTTCACTTGAAACAGTAGTCCATATTATTTACCTTCCAGACATGCTTTACATGTGTCCCAACTGACTCGACACTCAATGCCATTTTCCTTTAATACACCCCCTACTGACTCAATATTTTGATGTGCTAACCTTTCATGCCATTCCTTCAAACTACCCTCAACAGTTGCCACTAAGTTATCCTCAAAGATGTCATACTTAAAGTTAATCACATATAACTTGCCATCACAGTTTGCCATTGCTCACACTTTGATGTTTTTGATAAAGTCACGCATGTAAGTCTTTTTTAATAGTATGTATGTCTGTTAAAGATGGGATTCACCACTGAAAACAAGTTCATTTTTAAGTCTAGAACATATAACATGCTATTTAGGATGGTTTAAATAAAGCACTTTCCATCATAAGCTTTTAAGGTTATTTGTTCCACCTATGGTATTTAATTCTCTCCCATTGCCTATTATTAAAGGCCTTATATTTAACAGCTGATAACTACTGAACAAGGTGCACTCAATTTATGTGTTTACTAGCATCATTATCTACTAGCCACATTTTATGGCGCAACTGTCTATTTCTGACCAAAGCTGCCATGATGAATGCATGGCCATCCTTTCCTTGTTCTTTATTAATACATAAACAACACATATTTTTCAAAGATCTCAGTTTATTGCAATAATAGCATTTTACATTCTAGTCATCCCTGTTACTTCCAAAGTTACTCTGACCCTCGACTGTCCACACTTAAAAAACCTAACACTGTTTTATTTAGTTTCTTCACTGGTAATGCGACACTGTCATCAGCATTAATGTACTTCTCTTTATTATTCTACCATGAGTCTTGCGAACAAGTTTTCCAACGTCAGTTCTTTTAGTATATGTTGAACCCATACTGTCACAAAAATATTGTATTTTTCTGGCAATAACTTTAGGATTTTTATCATAGTAAACTTTTAATAGTTAATAAGGAACGATTTAGATTATTAGTAGTAGAATTCAATTTTTGGTAAAGTTGACAATTGTGTTAATTTAGCATGAAAAACATGGATATAAATGATGTACTATAATAATAGTAAAGGCATTATAATTTGAATTATGAATGAAAAGTTTTGGTAATAATTACAAGTTATAATATCTATGATGACATATAATACAATCATTGAAGTTTTAACAAACATCTAAAAAGTTTTAAACATATTAAGATATTAAAAATTGTGGACTTTTGATTAAATTACTTTAAAACAGTGATATGGTAAGATGATGCAATCATGTATATATTAGTTGTCTTGTGTTATGCCTTTTGCATATTTATTTTGAAAAAATTGTTGCTATACCATATTAATACTGGTATCACTCTTCTGCTCATAGACACTATGCAGATTCTTCCACATGTCAGTTGCACTTTTATTCAATAAAACATTCAACATTACCACTTTTGACAGCCGAGCTACAATTAAACTGTGAGCCTTTGAATCTTTTACCCATCATGCCAGTTGTTCTGGTCCAGCCTCAGGTGTTGCAGCCACAATCTCAAAGATCCCGAAACCCGGCATTATCTGGTTATCCCTCGCTGCGGCTTCGGGGGTACCTGGTTGATGTCACGATGGCGACGTTGTGTTCCGACCCGTGTGGGTAGGGTTAGGAAAAAGGTCGGTGAGATTGTTCCGGTAACATGAGTCGCGATAGAGTCCTGGCAACGCGAGTTGCGCTGGGAGGTAGGATAGTCCCGGCAACGCGAGTCGTGGCAGGAGGTAGGATAGAGTCCCGGTAACGCGAGTCGCAGCGGTAGGTAGGATAGAGTCCCGGCAACATGAGTCGCGGTGGGAGGTAAAGGATGATGGTGGAAGGAGAGGTAGTTCAGACATATTTGCTCTTTACAAACACGACAATTTATTAGCTCTTTCAAACGGCGCACCCGGGTTAGGTAGCCACTCTCCGACTGGCTTCTGACCGAAGAACCACCGTGTTAAATACCCTCCACTGCTGCCCGGCCTTGTCCAACGGAAAAAAGGGAACCTCCCATTGGTGCAGGAAAACGTGAGCCATAGTGGCCACCAACCAAGCCAATAGAAAGAGGAGTTCTCATGGACGCTGAGGACAGTGGCGAACTCGTCACAGACGGCTTAGAGAACATGGACAGTGGAGCGGTCCAGGCAGTAGAGGGGGTAGGTGGTGGGGTTTGTGCAAGTGCGGAGGAAAGATACAAGGGCCGACTGAACAGCGAGGCACAACAACCTAACTGGAATTTCTACATATTTCAGTTTTTTGCTCTCTCTAGTTTGATGACCCCCACCATGGCCATATATGTGAGTTGATCCATAGTTTCTTGATCATGCTGAAAACTTTTCTGCAGCTAACCCTTTTCTTTTTTTCTTGTAGACACACCAATACTTGAACCAAGATATCACCTCCCCACACCACCAATAAAAAAAAAGAGACTACTTTCACGCGTTTGATTTCATTTAACTAGTCATCTTCAATGTTTGAATTTTAACTGTGTGTTATTCTCAATTTTTGTTTTGATATTATTTATTTTAATATGTTGTATATGTATTTTTTGACTGATGGTCACCATTTAACTTGGTAATAATTGTTATATGCCATTGATATATTTTAATTTTTTCAATTGTATCTCACATATTTTATGCTTGTTGAAAGCACAGCTTAACGTGTTTTTTCAATATTAAAGTACATTCAATTTCAACTTAATAATTTTTAACTCTTTATTAATTTTTTTCAGTTATTATATCCTTTCACTTTTTTATTGCTAATCTTAGGTTTGTTTCTAAGTCTTAACCATAATCATTACAGCTCCTTACCTATTTATAATTTAGAATGTTTTCTAAAATGATAAAATATATTATATAATTTTGTTATAGATAATTTGTGATTTCTTAATTTTCTACTTATATGGCTCATTATAAAGCCATTCATTAATTTTGAAACCAACCTTATGGATTTTTATTGTTCTACATCTTTCTATCTTTGTTTCAACAGCAGCTTTTAATGAAATGCTAGTGGTTCAACTAAGTTCTTACCTGGCCAAATTGGTAGGGGATTAAAAAAATTCATATGTCAACTTTTATAGCAGAGAACATCTTTCGATCTGGGAAAGGCTATATTTTTTTAATCCTTTTGATCAATAATTTTCAAATTAGGTCCTTTTTTATTATAACATTGGTCACTATTTCAACTTTTTTTTGTTACATAATTTGTTGTGATCCCTGAACATATATTATGGATCACTGCTACACTTTACATGACTGACAAGGGTACCAACTTATAAAAAATACTTTATTGCCATTCAGAATTTGGAATTATTAGCATTGTGACTTTCAATATGTTATTGAAGTATTTATAAAGACCAGCTATTAACAATCAAACCCAAGAAGTAAGTGTATAATAAAGACAAGTGATAGGGGATTGCAATAGCTTTAGCCTTGAAGGATGATTGAGAAATTCAACATCACTGCATCTAGTTATGAATCTATAGTGTCCCAGGCCATTGAGGAACACTATAACACACTCCAAGTGGCCAAAACATTTGGTATTAACAATTAATTTTATACATTTTTGTTTCACTGTGGAATATGTATGTGTTTTCTATAAATCATATATTCATTTACTGTCACTACCTTTTAAACTTTTTTGCATTCATGAATTTCCTTTTCTTTCAATAAGGTTTCCTTTGACCTCTGCAGGTAGTGGAAGTGATGCAGGAGCTATGTTGGCAACAGCTACATTAGATGGAGATTCTTGGATCTTAAATGGTACTAAAGCTTGGGTGACCAGTGGGCATGAGTCATCAGCTGGTGTCATTTTTGCATCTATTGATAGAAGCAAGAAACACAAAGGCATCACAGCATTTCTTGTACCTATCCCAACAACAGGCAAGCATAGTGACATAAAACAAACTATAAAATGCTTATATTTATTGTTTTTAAAATATTACGCATATGTCTCACAATGCCTTTCCAATTGACTTAAACCCACCCACCCCAAAAGTCAATCAGTCTAAACCTTGTGTTAAGACGTATGAACTGAAATACAAATACCATATTCACACTTATTTGATAGTCAATTTGGTTGGATACAAGCTTTTAAAATAATAATCTTGATCCAGGGAAACCAGGAATTATGCTTGGATTTTTCCATCTCTCATGAATTTAATGGCGAAGACCATTCTAAATAGCTTCTAGGGGTATCCAATTTAAAAAGTGATGACGGCTGGGGACTGGATGTTGTTGTGCCTGCCCTAGTCTTAAGTTGGATTATAAGGCATATGAAGTTACGACAGGTCTAGCAAGCCGGCAGTGGAAAATATATGGCTTGAATAAAAAACTGACCCAGGCCATATGCTGGAAACATTATTGGATGTAAAGTAAAATTATGTTTAAATGTCAGATACTGTGGTACTTTTCAATCCAGGCATGTTATAGGTCTTGTGACTGCTGGCCAGCATTATAATAAATGAAATTATTACTATTATTAAATAATAATTTGATTATATTAATACAATATCAATATTATTAAAAACTCTATCACTGGGATCTATCTTCCTATGCCATTCCCAAGCCCAGATATAAGAGGAGTATGTATTCATAACCGGCCTATTTAGCTGGCGGACGAAAATAAAATGCTTGAGAAACTCAAGGAACAGCCTCGAAAAACGGACACTCTTAGTCGATGAACCCAGAACAAACAAAAGAATTCGAATAAGGACACTTAAAATTATGTGTAGTTCTCTAAATGTGGTCATGTATAGAGAAAAAGAAAATGAGATCTTTGATCTGATGGATGAAAGACGTATCGATGTCGTGGTTATTGCAGAGACAAAGCACAGGGGAAATTAGTGTGGTAGAGACTTAGGAGATGGATAAGCTCGGATATATTCTGGGGTAGTGGAGGGCTAGAGAAAGCATGAAGTTGCACTGCTTGTTGGTCCAAGGATGTCTTCCTTCATTAAAGATGGGCATATGATAAATGAAAGAATACTGAAGGTGATCCTGAAAATTAAAGGACATAATAGATACCATATTTTCTAAGGATATGCACCACAATATGGGCATGATAAAGAGGAAAAATTAAGCTTCTATGGTACTATAGATGAACGATTCTTGACACCGGAGGGTGACACTGTGATGATGATGGGAAATATAAATGGAAGAGTAGGATGAAATAGAGAAGGCTTGGAGGAAGTCATATAGCCTCTTGGAGAAGAAGTAAAAAATCCAGAAAGAGAAAGATGGGGAAACATTTTGAAAATAATGAATAGTTTCTTTGAGCATCGAGAGACACATAGATTTACAAGGCATAGATGGACCCAGATAACAGGAAGCTTTGACCAGAAATATATAATAGATTATTTTATATGTTTGGATTTGATTCAGATCATAGACCTGTAGTGACAGATGTGACAGTGAAAAATGAGACACTATAAAAAAAAATGAAGAAAGGTAATTTAAATGGAAAATCTGAAAGATGATGTTGTAAAAGAAAGAAAAATAAATTGGAATCAAGATAGAGTGGAGGGAGCAGATGAGTGGGAAGGGATTCATATCCTCTTTATGGAGACAGCAGAGAAAACACTGGAAAAAACATGGGTTAAAGGAAGTAAGATGAGGCCAAGTCCATGGTGGAGTAAGGAAGTTAAGGAAGCTGTAAGAAATAAGAACAGACAAATGAGGATATGGCTGAAACATAGAACACAGGAGACTCATGGAATAGCTAGAAGAAATGCTTAACAAGTAAGAAAGAGACTCACTTCGGTGGCTGCATGGTCTAACACGTTAATCTCGTGTTGAACTAGACTGCCAAAGATGGGTAAATTGAGGTTCGATCTCGGTAGGGTGCAATGAAGTTTTTCCTAAATGGTTTTCCACACAAATGCGGGTGCGTTTCGTCTAAATTAATCCTTCTTTATCCCTAACCCTTTAGTGTAATTAGTGCATAGGTGTATAACCTGAACAGGTAGTAAGACGCAGTGCTAAAAACCCATAAAGAGAGATAAAATGAAAGTTGGGAGAGAATTAGGTGAAAATTTGAAGATTGACATCAATAAAAATAAAAAGTACTTGTATATTTTGGCAAACTCATATAGATAGGGAACAAATAAGCAAGTTAACATCAACGACAGAAAGGGAAATGATCACACCAGGAGAATCAAAGCTGTATGGTCATAATACTTATTTGAACAAGAGTTATTGAATACAGAGGAGGAACACAAAAGAGAAGTTGGGGAGGAGATTGAGTTGATTGGAGAGGAAATTACTTAGTTGGAAATGGAGGTGGTGTTAAAACGCAAGAAAAAATGGGAAGGTAGTGAAAACAGATAGGATCCAAATGGAACTCATAAAGGAAGGTGGTGCAGCACTGAAAGCAAAGTTGTTAGCATATTCAACATGGCATAGGAAGAAAATAAAATACTGGAAGATTTGCGGAAGACCCTTTTTCTTTCTATATAAAAGAACAAAGTAGATTTGGGAAAATATGAGAATCATTGTGGTATATCACTAATTAACCATGCAGTAAAACTTTTTGATAGAATCTTGGAAAAGCAAGAGCTAGATTCATTGAGCCAGGGCTAGGGCAGCAACAACCGGTTTTGGAAAAAAAACAGCGAAACAACTGATATGATATTTGCTATCAGAATGATATGTAAAAGGAATGGGAGTATGATAAGGATATACAGGTGGCATTGATAGATCTGGAGAAGGTGTTGGACTCTATTCCTAGTAAAATACTTTGGTCATGTCTGGAGACAGAATATAATGTGACAGGAAAATTGAAGAAAGCTATAATCGGCATGTATAATTCATGTAAATGTAGTGTGCAAACTGGTTATAGAAATGATGGCTGGTTAGAGGTGATCTCAAGAGTGAAACAAGGAAGTGTTTTGTCTCCGTTGCTCTTTATAGCATACATGACTAGATAATCAAGAAGTTTAAAACAAGAGTAAATGTTAGAAAAACAAAGATGATGGAGGTGCGCAGGAGGGAGAGAAAGATAAATTTTCAGATTAATGGAATGAGAGTCAAAAAGATTTAAAAAGCTAAATATCTCGGGTGCGTGTGTCAGCTAAGGGAGGAAATGAGGATGACATAAATGAAAGGCTTATGAAATTTGGCAAAAAGGTGTGGCCACTATACCCTTTGTTAAAAGACAAATATGTTCCTGAAAAGACAGAAAATAATCATTAATACAATTTTGACACCCACCTTAATGTATGGAGCAGAATGCTGGGATTTGACAACACAGGACAGGAGCAGAATACTGGCTGCTTATACACATATTTACTATCTACGCTTATGTGTTAGGCCTATTCTACACTAGCGGATAAAACGCTAGCAACCGCGCCTTAAAATGAAACCCTTGTTATCAAGTTAGAAAAGAAGTTTTCGTCTAAACCAACGTTTTGACCCGCTACCTTTGGTGGCGTTAAAACTGCGTAAAATTAGAAACGTGAATCAAACTACACCAAGCATTAACAAGCAGTTGTGCCTCAATGCCACAAGAAGTCTTTCAGCAGGAATACTACTCTTCCTCAAGATTATATCACGTTTTGAAATATTTTCATTCACTAAACCAAGTAGTTCATCAAATGAAACCACAGACATTCTATAGTACAGAAAGTATTTCTCTAGTTAAAATATGAGTACTTGCAGAGCCCTAGTATTAATCACGACTTGTGAATGCGTGGAATGCCAGGCCTCCATCGTGGTTCGGATCCCACGTTAAACTGTAGGTTCTCCATTTCATCTCACAATCACCCTACCATTACCATTAGATAACCCACACGGGTAGTAAGACGCGATGCTAATAATAATAACAATATTTTTTTATTTTCCACAATGTTCTTCACTTCCACTCCACCCGACCCCTTCCTTCCTAATTCCTTTAATTACCACTGGTCATAAAGATATATAACATAATCATTAAATGTGCAAAATAACATTTAATAACGTTAAATAATGTAATAGTATCTAAAATACATATATATTTACCAATAAGTTGTAGATAAGCGATATTTATTCAAAACTATCAGTAAAAGTGATAAATTTCACATACCATCTCACACATACCAGCGTGTTTTTAATAATTATATATATTTAATTGTTAGATATGTACAAATATATGTGTGTACAAATTCTGGCAATCTTCTTCAAAGCACTATACCTTATAAAAATTCAAACCATAAATTTAAAACAACAAACACTGTCAATTTCCTAATTTTGTGAATAGTTAGAGAGGGGTAAAGATACACCATTGCGTTCAAGTGAGGTAATTAAAGCACAACATGTACCATAGAAATATATATTCTTTTTTTACTTGTAACAAATTGCTAACCATGCTTATATATATTCGGTTTTTAAAATGGCTACCATGAATTTTGAGACAAACAGGAGCACATCTTGTACATGTCAGTATCAACAGTTGTACAAACAGCATGTGATTTTACTATTAGATTGTCTTAACCATGATAGTTTCTGTGTACACATGTTCTTTAACTATACTTAATACTTAGCACTGCATCTTACTACCCATTCGGGCTATATGCTTAAGTACTATTTACGCTAATGGGCTAGGATTTGGGAAGGTTGAAGTGATCCCGAATTTGCGTTGAGGGAGAGTGAAACACATTTAAGAAAAACCACCCCAAGTTCACCCGAGCGAAATTCGAACCTCAATCCCCCCGTCCTCTGCAGTCTAGCTCAACACAAAACCAGCACATTAACTAACTATGTCACCGAAGCGGGCCATGTTCTTTAATTGTTCCCTCTACATTTAATTCGCCTCTCTGAGTAAGTAATATCTAACCACTCTCGGGTATTACCTATATCACATACTAAATTTCAGACTGTTTTTTGCAATACATTTTTGACCTGCTAAATAGAAATTGTGTGGATTTTTATACACCCCTTGTATAGTTAATGTACTGAAAGATTAAATGTGTTTATAATTGAATAAGGTATACTCATAAAAATTCATTTAAAATTTTAATTTCTTGTTTCAGGCTTATGTCATGGTAAAAAAGAAAACAAATTAGGCATTCGAGCATCATCTACCTGCAACTTGATTATGGAAGATGTTAGAGTACCCAGGGAAAATGTATTAGGAAAAACTGGTGAAGGTTTCAAATTGGCCATGACAGTCTTAGGTAAGGTTTTCACATTGCAGTTTGACTTTATCAAGATTTGTCGCCTAGTATGTTTTATTTAAAATATATATATAGGCATAGTGCTATCAGATCACCATCATCATCATAATCATCATGATCAGTGATCATTGCAACAAGAAGACTGGAGAATAAAATATTAAGTACACATTATTATCTACTTTATTTAATGTTGGTAATGTCGTACTGTGAATAATTTATCAATTAAACTTTACCATATTTATGTATGTTACATAAATATCATGTTACTTAATATTTCGGTATTATTCTCGGTTTCACATGTAAATCATTTAGTTACTCAATACATTGTTAAAATCCATATCATATTTAACATTAATAAGGTAATAGATCTTTAAAAATACTTTCAACCAATAATGTTATTCAACATTGTCGTCCATTTTGAATTACCCTTGGTTGAAGTTGTTTACTTGTATTGCCATGACAAAGCATTGAAAATAAAAATAGCTAAAGAGATTACTAAATTATTGAATGATTCTTTTTACTCTATTTACCGGGTCCCTTTCTTAAATAATAATTTCTTTTAAATTAAAAGTTTAATGTCAAGAATATATTATTATATTGAATATTTTCGATCTTAAGATATTTAAAACTTGTACTAACTAATGTTTATCCACAAAACTAGCATTAGTTTAGTTACTATTTAGTTATATAATTATGTTGGTTAACCTGTCTAAAATCAATGTTGATCTTACTTATTGAAATACAGATTTTACCAAACTTACCACATTAATACTAAAAAAAAGCATTAATTATCATATTGTTTGCTTAAAATATTATTTTGATCATATTAGTTTTTATTTTAAATAATGGACATCAACTTTTCTAAGCATTCAAAATTTAATTGAAATAAATTTCTCAATAATAAAATGTCAAGCAAGAGCCCATACAAAGTGTATGGTCAACTGTACATAGAGGAATGGAATTGAAACAGATGACATGATTATGCATGATTACACTTAGGAATAATAAACGAAATATGAAATACTCCCAATTTCTAACTGTTTATGATTCCTACGGTTTCTTATATGATAAATTAAGTTACTAAAGCATATTTTGAGGAAATTTTAGCTTATTAAAATGTCAAATGTTATTAACATTTTTTAATAAGACAATATATTAACATTGTACAATAATGCAAAGTAAGTGATAGAGAATGAAGCTAACCTGAAAGGATACTTAAGTTAGGCCTAGATAGGAACAAACACACGTCTCTTCATTTATTCTTACACTTTTACACTTAACACTTACACAGTTGCACATTGTTTTGAATTTTAGGAAATATTTATCTTTCATATGAAAAGACATTTATGAAAAAGCAATATTTCAAAAGATTTTAAACACTATGCATCTGTGGAAGTGAGAAGTGTAAAAGTGTAAGAATAAATGACGAGACGTGTGTTTGTTCCTATCTAGGCCTAACCTAACTATCTTTTCAGGTTGGCTTCACTCTCTATCACTTAGTTTACATTATTTTACAGTGTTTCTACACAATCTTATTATACATTTCCAAGCCATTGCAGCATACCATTACCTACTAAAGGAGGGAATGCATAATCACACAGCTGGAAATACAAAGGTAATACTACCCATTTGAGTTACACGCTTAAGTACTAATTACACTAATGGGTTAGGAATTGGGAATGTTGAATATAGATGAAGAGAACCCGCATATGCGTGGAGGAAGAGCGGAAAACCATTTAGGAAATACCACCCCCAGTTCATCCGAGCGAGATTCGAACCTCGATCTCCCCGTCCTTAGTAGTCTAGCTCAACATGAAACTATCTCATTAGCTATCAACGCCACCTAGGCAGGTCACTGGTTATTGGAATGTTATGAAGAAAATGGGAACAGTTTAGTTGATAGTAAATTGTTCTGGCAATCTCAGGCAACACAGGCAAAGAATAATGTTTGCTACTGAGGGCAAAAAGAAAGGCTATTTCTAAAGTTGTTAATTTGTGATTTAAATTAATCAATCTTTAAAAAAACTATTTAGTTTAATTCAATTCCACATATTTATTATACCTTAAAACTTTAAATTCCACTTTAAATTATCTTTTGATAGTAATTTTAAAAAGCCAGCCTAAGAGCTACTTTTAACTAAATTTTAACCTTTAAACTTTTTTGATGCACAACTTTATTGAGTTGTTTCTCTACATCTATAATTTTTAGTGATTTAATTTTGCCATTTGTTTGACAATTTGATGTGGGCGACATTGATTATCACATGCTTCGGTAGCTGCATAAGGGCACTACTCTCACAATAGACTCGACTGCTGATGATGGTCAAATGTACTGAGGGTGTCTACCAACCGGGGAAATCTGGGAAAACTAGAATTAGCCAGGAATTTGTAGTGGTCGGGGGAAAAACGTAATAAAATATAAAATATAATAATAATCAATAAATCAATATATTACATTGTGATTTAAACTGTTTTTTTGTTCAAGCTGTGTAATATATTTTATAATTATCTAATTCTTAATAAACTCTGTTAATACAAATAATAAAAAGCATTTTGTTTAAATTTTAAAACTTATTACTATTCATTAAAATTATTAATAAAATTACTTTGGGGGTTTGGGGGTGGCACACATTTGAGTCAGAAATTTTAGGAAATTATCAGGGGAAATCATGGAAAAAGTAGGGAATTTCCTTGATCAAGTTGAGTAGACACCGTGGGGTGGTTTTTTAAAATAGTTTCCCACTCTCCCTCCTTGCAAATGTGTGTACACTTCTTTTAAATATAACCTCTCTAATCCCTAAAACCATTAGCACACTTAGTACATAACTATAACGGTTAGTAAGATGTGCTGCTTAAACAACCTACCACTATCAAGCTACAAGATTGGGACTTAATTATTTTACTTGGACTAATCAGAAAGTAAAACTTTAATTTTTGATAAATGTGGAGTTTATGAATCTCTTTATTTTTTAACACACAATGAATATCCTTGTCTAAATAAGGAACATTTCTCCTTACCTAAATGGAATGTTTATAAAAAAACTTAAGCTGGTTTCTAATATTTCATGGAAAACAAAACCTTGTATTTAATATTTTATGTATCTCATTTATTTACTTGCAGATGGTGCTCGTGTTGGAATATCTTCTCAAGCATTAGGCATTGCTCAAGCAGCATTGGATTGTGCTGTTGAATATGCTTCAAAAAGAATAGCGTTTGGTGTGCCAATCATCAAAATGCAGTCTGTACAGGTTGAATTTGGTTATAATTTTACCTTAAAAAGGTTCACATATAAAACATTTTAATTTACGTGTGTTACATATACTGTATATATCTTGTAGATTATGGTGGGTGGGACAAGCAGCGCGAATGGGAACTATGTTCAGGGTACTGACTGGTAAGCCCAAAGGGAAGAGATCATTGGGAAGATCTAGACACAGATGGAGGATAACATTAGAATAGACCTGAGGGAAATGGTGTGTAATGAGGTGAACTGGACAGGACTAGATCAAGATAGGGATAGATACTTTTGTTTGTGCGGCAATGAACTTTTATTTCTTATTATCAAAAGACAAGATAAAACTTAAGTGTATACAGTGTTTGTTGACATGAGTGAAGAAGAGAGGGAGGGAGGGGGGATGACTACAACAACTTCTCTGACTGACAATAAATCCTTTGAGGGCCAACGTCGCTCAGAGTGATGCACGAAATATTTGCTAAAATTGCTAGCGTTGCTCACAGCGATCCCTATTTTGGAGCTCTTAGTTCAGTATTAAGTCAACAGATACGGTAGATTTTATTTCTACGGTATTCTCTTATGTCCAAGCTACTTTTATTTGTTTTTGCACTTAGAGTTTCGTTATATTGAACATGAAAATTATATTCTAGCTTTATGAGTTCTATCTTGGGCCTTGTATGTAAACATGGCTACTAAGAGGAAAGCTGTGATTCAAGACACAGAAATACTTGCAATATTTATCATAAGCTCAAGCGAGAATGATCAATTTGTAAGTGATTCTTAATTTATAAATAATGATACTTAACAGGAAATATATTCTAGTGAAAGTGAAAGATCGGAACAAGTAGAAGTGGCAGCTGACATTGTTAACGTGAGTAAATACTAGTGATTCCTATTGGGATAAAATAGATCTTGAAGATCAGGATAATCCACCACAACCTCTTCATATTTATGCAGAAACACCAGGTTTGTTGCCCCCGACCACCCCCCACTCCCATTCAGATTCCAAGCCAATTATTTATTTTAGACTTTGTTTTACTATAACCCTGCTAAAGTTGATGGTCACTGAAACAGCTGCTATGCATAACCCAATTTTAGCGTAAAATCTAAAGTAATGTTGTTATTTACTCAGTTTTTTATGTTCTTTTCAATGATTTATTCTATTTCAAGCTATTTAAATTTTCAAAGCTTAAAAATTAATGTCAAATAAAACAGTAATTTTTTTTAAAAAATTTTGCTAGTGATTTGTTTTACTATGTTTAAAAATTAAAAAAGTATAATGTATGATAATATAATTGAGTTGGCAAGCATGTTAGCTAGTTAATGTAAAAATTTGAGTGCAAGAAGTTCAAAGTCTAATAAGTTATTAAAATTTTAACTAAATCCTGTATTTTTCAGAAAAATAGCTTGGCACTCTTTAGCACAATTTTTTTGTCATTTCTCTTGGCATTCAAAGGGTCACTCTATTCAAACTTTGATATGACACATGCAAATTTTATATTTTTTAAAATCTCAAGGTCATTCAAAGAAATTTTAAATTCTGAATATTAAAAAAAGTA
>CABFVX010007395.1:0-31137 GCA_902151425.1 Timema shepardi
TAATATGCAAAAATAAAAATATATTTAATTTTCACCAAAAACCTCACTCCACAGGGATATTGTACTATATTAAAACTATACTCACCCAAGGGTTAAAAAATTCATGGCTAATTCTTCATTATCACCCGCTTCGGTGGTTGCATGGTCTTACGCGCTACTCTCACAGTAGACTAGACTGCCGATAATGGGGAGGTCGAGTTTAAAGTCTCAATCGGGTGTACTGAGGGTGGTTTTCCATTCTCCCTCCACGCAAATTCGGATACACCTATGCTAAATATAACCTTCCTGATTTCTAAAATCATTGACATAATTAGTAGATAAGCGTATAACCAGAATGGGTAGTAAGAGCCAGTGCTCATTGTCATTAATTTCAACCGATTTTGAGAAAGATGACAATTTGCCATTGACAAGCGGCATTCTTAATTGAAATATAAAGTGAACCATTGGATTTAATGATTTAATAAGAATATGTATGCACGCACAGACAATAAAGAAGGCCATTTGTTTGCATTAAAAAGGTGTATATATTGATTTTTTAAATTGTTTTAATCCTCATCCAAGAGACATTTTTCAAATGTATGGCTATTTGAATAATTATTGAGTTTATTCAATATTAAGTTAATACAGAACTTATTTAGGGGTATTTATTTTGATACATTTCAAGTGTGCTAAGATATTATGATTCGCAAATTATGTAAGATTCTAATATGAATTGTAGAGTATGTAAGGTAATAATATGAATCGCAGAGTGTAAGATAATAATATGAATCGCAGAGTGTAAGATAATAACTATCATCATCGTCATCAATCAGTTTCCAGCCTGTGGCCATAAAATTAAATTTAAGACTGCCCTGAAAAACGATACATTCTTGCTGAAAATGTTCTTGAAAAAACCAAGTTTTTGAGTGTAAACCCAGATTTTCATATATAACAAGATATTAGTTTGTTAATACAGTTTTTGTTTTTAGAACCAATTATAGACTGTCATCCCCCATTAATAAAAATAAAAATTAACTCATTTGGGTGTTAGCACCAAAGCTCCACAATATTTCAAGGTAATTTATTGGCTCATATAGTTGGTGAAAATTATGTGTTTCTATATAAAAAAAAATGAACCTACTTTTTCTCTAATCATAACTATGAATAAAATATGTTAATAGTTTGAAACTCAACATCAGTTGTAGATATTTCCCATTTATTATATTACCTCTGTAGCATTTAAAATTCCTAAGAGATTAGGGTTCTGCTTTTGTGGTTAAATGGTGTTGCAAAACTGTTGAGCAGTGGCTACAAATTAGGTGTGCTGTGTGGTCACTGCCCAGAGGGCCACACGTCGCTGTTCAATAAGAACATGTTGAAGCTCTGAGCAGCAGCTGTGCGGTCACTGCCCAGAGGGCCACACGTCGCTGTTCAATAAGAACCTGTTTGGAGCTATGAGCAGCAGCTGTGCGGTCACTGCCCAGAGGGCCACACGTCGCTGTTCAATAAGAACCTGTTTGGAGCTATGAGCAGCAGCTGTGCGGTCACTGCCCAGAGGGCCACACATCACTGTTCAATAAGAACATGTTGGAGCTATGAGCAGCAGCTGTGCGTCATCCTAATTTCTTACTCCCCCTATGGTTTAAATTAAGAGGGATAGCCAGCACACTTACCTAGGTGATACTGGAGTAGAAATTGTTTAGATAGAACACTAAAAAACACACAAACACATTTTTAAGGCCAAGGTTTCACTGTCACAGACAGCTTCATCAGGTCTAGTGCTCTATACCACATTACTCCCCTCTGGCATTAGGGACTTGATAGTTCATTGTCGCACTCACTATCCCTGTTCTCTTACTTTAGTGGTACGTGGTCAACTCTGGACAGAGGGAAGCAGTGAGGCTACAATAAAGGGGGTCTGATTGGACGCTCACACTGGTCTTTGTTTTAGTTAAAAGTATTATGGAGAAGAAATAACGGGTGGTGACACAAACTATGCATGGAATAAAACATAATAATAATAATTATTATTATTATTTAGCACCGCGTCTTACTACCCATTCGGGTTATACGCTTTAAGTACTAATTACGCTAATGGATTATGAATTGGGAAGGTTGAATTAGAGGACGTGAACCCACATTTGCGTGGAGGGAGAGTGGAAAACCATTTAGGAAAAACCACCCCCAGTTCACCCGACCGAGATTAGAACCTCGATCTCCCCGTCCTCAGCAGTCGAGCTTCAACACGACTAGCGCGTTAGACAACTACGCCACCGAGGTGGGTAACAACAAAATAATTGGTGATCTTAGAAATATTACTCATTCATTAAATTTAATATATATTTAAATAATGATTTTAATTCTATCTCAAATAAAAAGAATAATAATACTAATAATAATAATAATAATAATGGTCAATTTACACTTGGCCAAGTTTTCTCTTTGGTTGTGGCCTGCAAATGAGTATGACCTTTGGCATGGCTTATGGCTTTATTCTATACACCATTATCATTAGTAAATAGTAAATTCAAATATATCATTTTCCGTCAAACCAACACATCGATAATTACTATACACTTTCATAAAATTGAGTATTGAAACGTCAAAGCTTTTTTTTTGTATAGGTTGCCTGAAGATGGAGTATGTCTGCCTGTTTAAATTATTTTCCTTTTCTCGCCAAAAAATCAGGATAAAAAACTATCCTTTGAAATATTACTTTGAGTTTTAACACAGCAACCCTCCTCTTTCACTTGTTGACACACCCGTCATTCTACTACTGTACACAAAGAAACAAACCGCTTCCCTTGGAGGATCAAACAAGTGTCAATATTCTTGTAAAATAAAACTAAACGTACCATAAATTGGTGATAAATACATTATTTTGTTGAATAGTACCCATAATTATATCTAGAAACAATAAATATTGCTAAAACGACCTAAAAAATAAGATTTTAACAGCATTAAACTAACAATTATACAGCGATCATGATGGTAAATTCATTGACTAACACTTGCCTGCTTCCCTTTTCCTGGAAACAAGCGATTGTCGGGATAAAGAGTGAGTGAGTGTTCGAAAGAACTGTTTGCTCAAAGAATGGAGCGCTGTCACCTCAACCCAGTCTACTTGTTGGAGACATTTCTAATTACAATAATTTATTTTAACTTTATTTTCCTTTTATTCTCTTTATTCACTTTTTAATTTTGGGGTAGTGTTGCTTCCATTGAATAATCGCCACTGACGCATAAATATTTTAAAAACATCTGATAAAATCAAAAGCTTTAACCTGAAGTTAGGGTTACGGTTTACCTTAATTACTAGTGATTTGAAGGAAATGTTTCCAAATCATAAAGAACCGGGCACAGAAAGAACTTTAACCTTGAAACATTTGAAGCTACTTCAGGGAAAAATTATCCTCTACTTTCCTAATTCGGATTCACCATACAACTGTAGGACATTGTGCTTGCGTGATTGATTTTCTGTTGCCGCCCTGTTACCCAAAACAAAACAGTGTGCCGCAAAAATGTTAGGCTTTGGGC
Source organism: Timema shepardi (assembly GCA_902151425.1). Taxonomy (NCBI): domain Eukaryota; kingdom Metazoa; phylum Arthropoda; class Insecta; order Phasmatodea; family Timematidae; genus Timema; species Timema shepardi. Next base: position 3,517 of record CABFVX010007395.1, read on the forward strand.
CGTGAACTTAAAACAAGTGTGTGGATCACTGGTCTAAGGCATTACCCTGGACTGTCGATGACTGGAGTCAGGGTTCAAATACCTGTTGGGTGTACTGAGGGTGATTTTTTTTCCACCCTTCCTCCACACAAATGTAGGTACACCTCCTCTAAATTCAACCTTCCTCATCTCCAACACATTAGTGTGTTTAGTATATATGTATATAACCTGACCGGTGCTAAATAATACAATAAAAAAGACTATGACATCTTGATACACGTATGGGTTTCATACTTTCTATAATATCTTAAACCCGCCTCGGTGGCGTAGTTGGCTAACGCGCTTGTCGTGTTGAAGCTCGACTGCTGAGGACGGGGAGATCGAGGTTCTTATCTCGGTCGGGTGAACTGGGTGTGGTTTTTCCTAAATGGTTTTCCACTCTCCCTCCACGCAAATGTGGGTTCACTTCTTCTAATTCAACCTTCTCAAGTCCTAATCCATTAGAGTAATTAGTATTTAAAGCGTATAACCCAAACGGGTAGTAAGACATGGTGCTAAATATAATATCTTAAGCACTATTGACAGTTAACAACCATTCACTAATATCCACATATTCAATGCATGTGAGTACTCTTTTATAGAAGATTAATGACGGACCCATTTTATGAACTCCTTACATTATGCGTGTCTCAATAAGGTTGGCTCTTTTGGTCAAATTTGAATTGCAAGAAAAATAGCCTACTTTCAAAATTTAAATAAACAAATTTTCAAAATGTGGTGGTTGTATTCAACTGCAAGATTCTAGACCAGATTGTTGATGCCTTTGTTTCAATATATTGCTAGGTACGCCATGTTTCAAATAGTTGTACAGTTCTTAAAAGTTAGAAATGTTGATAAGTAGCTTGGGAAAATATATGTTAACACACTACAACTACTAGCTCTTTGATCAAAACAGTTGTATACATATTATTGTTATAAAATTTTAAATTAGACTACAGAAAAAATTAAACTTCTAACACCATCATACACACAATAAGCTTTACTGTTTAATTTCCTTTTCACAAAAATCACACAAGTGGTTTTTTTAAATGTCGGTTTGTTGAGAGTGCAACCAAGCAAAATACTAGCGTTGCGTCTTACTACCTGTTTGAGTTATACGTCTATGTACTAATTACACTAATGTGTTAGGGGTGAGGATGGTTGAAATTAGAGGAAGTGTAACTACGTTTGTGTGTAGGACACGTAGGAAAATACAGTTGACTGGGATCGAACAGTGATTTCATCGTCTTGGGCAGTTTAGTCTATTGCGAGAGTAGCGAGCCACCGGAACAGGCTTTGGGTTTCTCTTTCACAGCGATGAATTAACAGCCGAAAGCTTGATTAAGTTGGCTTATAAGTTGTATGCCGATACGATCGGCTGGCATTTTAAATACCTCAAATAAAAAGATATGATACAATTCATAGAAATATATCAATTCAAACGTCTATTTAATCATTTACTGCGACACTACTTTGATAATAGAGAGAGAGAGAGGAAAGGAGAAAATGAGAAAGAAACTGTAGAGAAAGGGCGACATATTAGAATTGCCAAGTGATGTTACTTCTCAGTATTGATACGCTGCAAATGCATACTCTTTATCTGGAGTTCAATGGAGTGGGAATCTATTCTATTTTTCTATCCTTAGCCATTTTAATTCGCAAATGACTTGTATTATTGCTGTGTTCGCCTGTTTGGCCTGATGTAGGAAATCTGAAAGTACCTGCTAGTCTTGAAATACGAGTGCGTGACAAAGGCTGGTTTTATTTTTATAAATATTGTTCACTACTCTACTAACATTAATTGATCACTGCTTGCTTTGAAAAGGTGACTCTGCTTCTTTTTTGTTAGTCGACTAGAAAAGTATCTTATCCACTTTTAAGCCACTAAAAGTAAGTAACGCGGTTATTATCACTATTTTTTAATTGTTTTAACATAAAATAGAGATTAAAACTACACTTGTATAATTTAAAAAGTCAGTTTTGTGTGTGTAGATCCATGCAACGTGTGAATTTTTACCCCACTTTACAATCGGCTAGTACAGGATTAATTGACCTCTTTCTGTGAAGTACAGAATTGTCCAAAATTCTTTGGTGCAAAAGTATTACTAATAGTGACTAAAACAATAATATCTGAGCAAACTTTACTAATATGGCATAAAATATAATAAATATACAACACATTGGTCCTTGAATTACTTAACGTACTAGTAATCCAGCAAACATTGCTCTAGTTCGTGAAGAGGAGTGTAGGAAAGGAAAAGAGGCAGAGTTAAAATATTGTCTAAATATCAATAATTCTAATATGTAATTTTTAAATAACAAACTAAGTTTTATAAAATATTCTCATTTTATTTTGTCTTATATTTAATGTGAAAAATGTAAATCCTAAACTTTTGTACTAAATACATATAAAATTTTGTTCAAATTTTTAGGTAAATTTTTGAAAATTTAAAGTCATTATTTAGAGTTTTTTTGTCTCATTTTATAGGTCATTTTTTTTTGGAACTTCTTAGTTCATCAAATTCCGTTCCGTTAATAATGGATGCACTGATATATTGAGTTGGTTCAGGTGAATACGTGGGAGTGTTATTTATCAAGCTCCTGTTTATGGAGGCCTTACTCTGGAATGATCTCGAAGGCTATATCATATGTTGCATCGTACACATCACTGTATGTACTAATGACCCACCAAACACTCATTAGGGAATCAAATGTTGGATATGAGTGCTTCAATATATTCCACTTCCTGGAATTGTAATCGATTGTAATGGGTTTTCAATTAAACCTTAAATAAGAGTTGTTGTAATGGAGAAGTTAAAATCGAAATAAAAACCTTAATAACATAACATTTGACATTTTCCTTGATAGGAATGGAGCGAAGAAAAATGAAACAAGTGGATTCAAAGTGGCAACGGCAATAATATAGTAGATCTGTTATTATCTATCTATCTATCTATCCTGACTATTTCTCTAATGCGAGTAAAGCCAAGAAACCAATCACTTTCAATAGTTGTTGGATATATTTATAAACTAAACTCGGAATTACATTAACATTCGTATTTCTTAACGGACTAGTTGAAATGTACCTTGTAATTTTGACAAACTAATTACTAGTTTATCTCATTATTTGTCTAGTGTGGGCCAAACAATAAATAGTAAAAGTGCATCTGTTATTTTATATGAGTAGGGCCCCGCTACGTTGTAGTACATGACATAGCCCTCCCTACTTTGTGCATTAAGATCTCGTCACTGCCTTTACACTAAATATAATTATTATTATAGGTCTATTATTTAGTGGTGGAACAGTAATATCAAATATACAAGCCTAAATGTATCTATTCCCCTTACCTAGATTTGGTTGGCATTTTGAAGATAAGTTAAACGCTAATTTGCATGTATTAACTTGTAAATATAAAAAATATAAATTAAATATAACGATTTAATATAGGCTAACACATTTGCTAGTGTTTAGTTTGTGTTGGACTAAGATTATATACTTTTAACACTATAAGATGTTAAACCAATCTACAACTTTTTATGTTACATAAGTTAAACTTCCACCTTGAATTTCAGTTAACTCGGTTACCCATGACTTGCTTTAAATAAGCCTAATCCCTTATCAAAGGATCGATGTGAATAATACCCAGTCATAACCTTGTGAAACCCATATGTGATAATCATTTTGTCTATATCTGTTGTGATACTGTACGTTTACCGTCAGCTGTATCATCGGACAGTTTCAAAATGTTTACACAGCAGTGCATCAAGGTACCACATGGGCCAATAATGGCTATTCCTACGGCAGTTTATAGAGGAATGTGACTCACATTTGAGTTGAGAGAGGACCAGAAATTAGTGGAGATAGATTCCCTGAGTAAACCCACCGAGCCAAAGTTTGAATCCTGATATCCGTGTCAATGTGAGTCTAGTACCTTAACACGCAGCCACAGTTGGGAATGCTAACATTAAATACTTCAAGCTAATTTGCATGTATTAACTTGTAAATATAAAAAATATAAATTAAATATAACGATTTAATATAGGCTAACACATTTGCTAGTGTTTAGTTTGTGTTGGACTAAGATTATATACTTTTAACACTATAAGATGTTAAACCAATCTACAACTTTTTATGTTACATAAGTTAAACTTCCACCTTGAATTTCAGTTAACTCGGTTACCCATGACTTGCTTTAAATAAGCCTAATCCCTTATCAAAGGATCGATGTGAATAATACCCAGTCATAACCTTGTGAAACCCATATGTGATAATCATTTTGTCTATATCTGTTGTGATACTGTACGTTTACCGTCAGCTGTATCATCGGACAGTTTCAAAATGTTTACACAGCAGTGCATCAAGGTACCACATGGGCCAATAATGGCTATTCCTACGGCAGTTTATAGAGGAATGTGACTCACATTTGAGTTGAGAGAGGACCAGAAATTAGTGGAGATAGATTCCCTGAGTAAACCCACCGAGCCAAAGTTTGAATCCTGATATCCGTGTCAATGTGAGTCTAGTACCTTAACACGCAGCCACAGTTGGGAATGCTAACATTAAATACTTCAACATAGATATTTCACTATTTTTTCTAGATTACAAATTACATTTTATAATCATGTCTTGAATTAATCGATACTTTCTTCCAACATATTTGATGTGTTGATGTCCAATTGTCATTTCCTCATGTTTATTTTTATAAATGTGTAGCTGTGATTTAATTTAAATTTTGCTTCTAATTATTTCAAAAATATTTGTTTTTCATTTCTACACTGAGATAAGATCATTTGCTTCTATTTATATTTTAAAATGTATTTGACTTTGAAATGGAAATGGGATTTTAAACCAATGCTAAGTTATTGAAAGTAAAGTGACAGCCTATCAATTTGTCAGCATACCAATTATTTTTAGTCAATCATTTTAGTGAATACAAATCAGGATCTCTATTTGACTGTATTATTTTATTGTTGTTGAAAACAAAGTTCTGAGATGACTGAATGGCGAGATTACGTTCTGGCGGCCATAAAGGCCAGATAGTTAGAAATTGTTTGAGTTGTTTATTCCTCACAATCTTGTATATTGCTCATGTTGCTTTGTCATCTTGTCAGTGAATTGGAGCTCTTTAGGTCGGTAGGCTAGTTTTTCATCCAGAGAGCATTTTCTCCTGAAGGGAGTTTTTTTGAGCACCTTTTGAGCTTCTTCCTCGAGTCTTTCTTCTCTTTCAATGCCGCACAACAGCTTATTTAGAAAGGAATTTTGAACTACTCTAATTTTTGAATTCACTATAAAGCACCTTTGATGACCAGAAGATTTTTTTTTCCCCTTCAAATTTAATTGATTATTTTTTTTACTATAGAACAATAAGAAGATATATAAATATATATCTTTAAGGAAAACCTCTTTTCACTTTATGAGGTAATTGTATTATATTTGGAAGAAGGTACAGGAAAGGTGGGTACAAACACAATATGGCCTTTACAATGAAAAGAAGAACACAGTTCACACTTTACACTGCTGCCAATGGACAAAGGGGTAATGGTTGCCTCTTAAAGAAAATGGATCGTCACCGCCCAATCCCCCCACCTAGGTTTCATTCTATCGGAACTCACCAGGGAGGAGTGTGAAACGCGCAACGCAACTTCTTAGAAGAGGCGTTCGTTCCTTTTTTATGTTTCTTCCCACCTCTCTTTTATGTTCTTCCAAATATGAGGCAATAATACAAATGTTTTAATGAACAATAAGATGATAGTTTGGTTGTAATTAAAACTGGTTGAGTCACTTCCTTGTCTGTTACACACTCACACTGACCTAGGTCTGAGTTTGAACCTCACTTTGTGTTAGCATTCAATTAATACCAACATAATATGTTTTCAAAACTGGTATTTCCTCAACTGTTAGTTACAAATTTAATTTTTTCGGAGTATATATATCCTAACAGGAAAAAATTGTAAATTGTGTACAATATTGATTTTGTTGTGTTCATCCCAGTCTACTTTAGCAGATGATTTTTACTTTCAAATTGATTTTGTTTGGAAATTAATTTAAAGCTTATTTTAAAAACCGATATGCATCACTTTAATATTATTCTGTTGTGATATCGAAATATATTATTCCAATCTGTGATATACATAAAATATTACCAAGGTTAAATATTTTCTTAAAAATTTTGATTTATAGTATTTTCTTGGATTTAAACTTTAAAAAAAAATTATTTCTAGGTAACACTGTTTTAAACATTCATTTTAAACCTAGTCTAGCATTCAAATAAAGACATTCAATATATTTTTTTACTATTGCTCCTAGTTCAAATCTTGTTTGGGTAACTCTAACCAGAAATAATTAGAATATTTAGTTCTACCATAGTCTTCAAATTGCTAGCTCTCAAAACAAAATCATTTAACTTTCTCAACATATTTTTATTTTCATTTATTTTGTTTAGTAAATTCTATATTATTTCAAGCAGCTAATAATTTTAATTTGGATTACTTATTTTAGCTGGGTATTTTGTGAGGTTTTTTAGGTAGGAGGGGAGCTTGAATTCTTTTGAGGATGAGCAGTTTCCTTTGCGCAAACAAAACACAGAGCTAACTGGCAAATACATTGGTTCCATAAGATCAATGTTAAAATATAGTTCTAGCTTTAGAGAGACAACAATAGCCGGTCAGTTGATAACAAACCTCCTTTTTGCTGGACAGGTGTTATTTAAAGCTGACCTTCAGACTACAAAATGGAGTTTAATGCTGGCGCCCCACTGGACTGACAGACAATATATTGTGTAATCTCGGCAGCAGAAGGATGATACATTTCTTTCTATATAATACCTTATATTGCGCCACATTAGACATAAGATCCATCAGTTCATTGAGCGTACTGCGTCAATACGTCAACATGAGCGTCTTTTCGGTTTCGGCCAGCTGATAATCTGTTGGTCAGAGGATCGATCACGCTGTAACTTCGTGTTTTAAAGTGTGATGCGCCACATTGACGGATTTTCAGCCCACGGACTCAGCTAGCTTAGCCTGGGCATTTTTGCCATTCTTTTTCATATATTTTTTCACTAACATTATGTCGTTGACCTGGCGGTCTAGGGGTAAGGTGTCAGACTTCTATGCTAGCGGCCGGGGTTCAATCCTCGGTCCCGGCAAAGATTTATCTGATATACCAAACCCTTCCTTCACCTCTGACAAGACATCTTGTGAATGTGGATAAAACCAGGCCTCCACCGTGGTTCGGATTCCACGTTAAACTGTGGGTCCTTCATTTCATCTCACAATCACCTACCATTACACATTAGCGTAAGTGGGTATAACCCGAACGGGTAGTAAGACGCGGTGCTAATAATAATTCACTAACATTAGGATTTTATCAATTTTATTTTTTAGTTTGCAATAATATTGAAAAAAAATGGTCCTCGTGACGTCTTTAGTTCACTACATAAGCAATGAAACAGCCCAAATGATATTCTTCTGATATTAAATTGTTGAATCCAATGTTTCCTTTTTCTTCTGTCTTGCTGTAACACCTCATAAATGCGAATCATTTACAATACCTTCATCGTGACCACCCAATACAATGGAATTGAATGCTGCCACAGATCTCCCTCTCTAGGGGGTCGGATTCAAACAATGGTAGAAGATGCACGGTGGATCTTCGGTCCAGTGTGGCGTTGTCCTAAGCTTGTAACTTAAAAAACGCATGTGTGTGTTTGACGAATCTAACAAAATGTTAGAATAATCGTTGTGTAGTCATTAAATAAGAGTATTGTATATATTTGAATCAGCGAGCTAGGTTTTGGAATAATTTATCTATCTACTCTTTAATATATATTTTATTCATTATTTCATTTTTAAAGTCANAAGGTGACAAAAAAATAAAAAAGGTCATGGCTCTGGACACAAAAGGACTAACATGTTTTATAAATGAAAGACAAACTACTTATGAAACAACAGGACGTTTAGCTAATAGGTCTTATGTGAAGTATGAGACCTTTTGTACCTTTCTATAACGTTGTTGGTATATTTCTGTAATACATTGCTCTCTCTATAAGAGAGTGCAAATTGGTATTTGATTGGATTGATAGGATATCTTTGTCCCAGTTAAGGAGGGAGGGCCACTGGAACATGTTACAGTCAAACAATCGGATAGTCTGGAGGTTATAGGAAAAATGGCAACATGCAGGCGTTTGTTGACATAATACAGTCTTAGCTCCGACCAAGTCATAGCATACTGTACACTACAGTATCATAATACAGTCTTAGCTCCGACCAAGTCATAGCATACTGTACACTACAGTATCATAATACAGTCTTAGCTACGACCAAGTCATAGCATACTGTACACTACAGTATCATAATTAATTATTGTATTTGAAAGGAGTTTTTAATAATAAATCATTTATTCACTACCCGCGTTGGTGGCCGCACGGTCTAAGGCGCTACTCTCGCAATAGACTAGACTGCCGATGGTTGGGAGATCTTGGTTCGTAAGTATAACTATTTTATTTTAGCATTGCATCTTACTACCCATTCGGTGTACTAATTACTAATTTAGGGATTAGTAAGGCTATATTTTGAGGAAGTGTACCCACATTTACTTGGACAGCGAGTGGAAAAACCCTCGGTACACTGGACCAAGATTCGAACCTGGATCTCCCCATCATTCACAGTCTAGTCTACTGCAATAGTAGCGCCTTAGACCATGCGGCCATCGAAGCTGATTACATTTTGTTCACTTGCTGTTTTTCCAAATGACTTAAACTTATAGTTAATTTTAGTTTTTCCGGTAAAATATTATGAAAATACTTTACTTTTTGTTAAGTTATAGAATAATCCATCAATGATGTAAACACTAATGCCGATACGGATAGTTGCCGAGTGGTTAGTTTTTATTTGTAAATTTAACACAAGTGTTATCAATAAATCTATGTAGGGGAAAGGGATTTGAGAGAAAGTGCATCAACATTTGTCCTTCAAAAGTTTGGGAAATTCCCCTCCTAACTCCCTTGTCAAGGATTTTAACCAAGTGCAGTTTCACTATGTGAGATAAGGTGTCATTATTGAGGCTGACCACTGACGCGATCACCCACTTATTCCTTTCAGGGTTTTGTTAAGCTTTTTTTATTGTTAAAGGAATGTTTACCGGTTTTGTGTGAATCTGCAGTTGTCAGGATAGAGTTTATATTGACATTGAGTCAAGTAAGAAACTATGTCGTTTATATAAATAGAGAATAGTAATGAACCTTGGACCCTCACTTCTAGAGAGTGGAGTGACTGATGTGTGTGTTTCCATCTACATGTGAACCATATTGTTAGCATCCACAAAGGTAGTCCTCTAACACAAGCAGAGCCTTCTTTATCAGATAGGTTTAGAGGGGAGGTCAAAGGCTCACTAACGAGGTTAGTGACGTCATGTGACTTTTGTTTGTTGCCAATCATAATATGTAATCTGTTATCGCAAGTATTGCTGGTCATGTGGTAAAACGAGAATATGATACAGGAACAAGTCAAGGAAATTTCAACAAAGTTTTCGCAGCACTCTGCAATTTTGTAAATTATAATCAAAAGTCAAAGTAATTAAAGTTCACAATATTATTATTATTATTAGCACCGCGTCTTACTACCCGTTCGGGTTATACGCACTTACGCTAATGTGTAATGGTAGGGTGATTGTGAGAGGAAATGGAGGACCTACAATTTAACGTGGAATCCGAACCACGGTGGAGGCCTGGCATTCCTCACATTCACAAGATGTCTTGTCAGAGGTGAAGGAAGGGTTTGGTAATCAGATAAATCTGTGCTGGGACCGAGGATTGAACCCCGGCCCCCAGCACAGAAGTCTGACACCTTACCCCTAGACCGCCAGGTCACCAAGTTCACAATAAATTTGCGTTATTGTTATGGTGCTAAAAAGTGCACTGAGCTATTGACATTCATTATATTTACTCATAGTTCTTTTACTCCTCATATCTGTCATAGAAACAAACGTTTTTATTTTAAAGAGAGGCATTTTTCAAATTATATAAAAGAAAATTCAAAAAATTATGACTTAAACCAAAAGGGTAAAAAGTAGGATATGTTGGCAATCAGCCTGTACAAAATATATTTATTCTGAACATTTTGTGGAAATCAGAGAATTTTGAAAGCCTCTTTAAGTGGACATTTTGAAATTAAATATGTTTTTGTTAAAATGTGTGATATTTTGTTTAAAGAAAGCTTTGAGAAGGTTCACTACTTGTTCACAAAGGTTGTCTAATCCAGTTTAAAACATTGATTGTAGTTATTGATAAGTTATAAACTTGTTTCAGATGGTTCCAAGCAGTCAGTGCCATCTTCTTCCATACACAGATATGTTGATGCCTACTTCCTCACACCAATACTCTGCCGTCACTGTAAGTTTTATGATATCATTACACAGGGTGTCCAGTGACCTGGAATTTTTTTACATATTCACTAACAAAATACACAACTTTTATTTACAATAGTCTAAATAACATTTTTCTCCCAGTTAATACACACCGCAAATCTCTTTTAACATAGTTGAAAATACTAATTCATTTCAATTCTCAAAGTCACTTTGTAATGTTTATGTCGTCTGTCCACCCATCTACTGGACGTCTTTGGCCAAAGCTATGGTTAGGCATGTGCGGTAGAATTCAGTTACAATTTTAAACTGTACCGGTGTAAGGCAAATTTTTAATGTTTCAATATGATCTCACTGAAATCCCAATAGCCCATCGCTGTAGGCTGAATGCTTTTTGACCCCTTCATAAACTGACACAAATTCTGAATATTATTACATTCAGTTCCAGTATTAGTAAAATAATGCTTTTAATATACTTGATATAGATATATATATAAAATGTATGGAAAAGTTGTAAATTGGCCTTGTAAAAACGTCGGGGAGTTTTAAAACACAGTTTTGCTGGACACTCTGTTACATACTTTTATAGGGACCAGCCGCATATAACCCGAACAGGTAGTAAGACGCGTTGATAAAGGACCACTTTGAATATTTCATTGTTTATGCAAATTGGACGTATTTATTTTCATGTAAAATATAAATTTGTTCTATTATACATTTTAGTTTTTAATAAAACGATTTTAAAAGTCTGTCTTTATGACTCGACTATATTAAATTTAACTAGAAAAGTTTCATTTCTCCAAATTTATCTTGTGGCTAAAAGTATGTTACTATTATCTATATTGGGTGACCTGGCGGTCTAGGGGTAAGATGTCAGACTTCTGTGCTGGGGGTCCGGGGTTCAATCCTCGGTCCTGGCACAGATTTATCTGATTACCAAACCCTTCCTTCACCTCTGACAAGACATCTTGTGAATGTGGGGAATGCCAGGCCTCCACCGTGGTTCGGATCCCACGTTAAACTGTAGGTCCTCCATTTCATCTTACAATCACCCTACCATTACACATTAGCGTGAGTGCGTATAACCCGAACGGGCAGTAAGACGCGGTGCTAATAATACTAATAATAATATCTATATTTTACCCAAATGAGTAATAAATATGAATAGTAGTAGACAAAATGGTTTGTAAATCCTACACTGGTATTTTAAACAAAATTTTGGAGAAAGCATTATTTATAAAACAATATAAGCTCAAAGAATAACGTAGTCAAAATATAAGTTAGGAATAATAAACTAGAAAATTTCAGTTCAATTTTACAAGTCTTAACGAAAACAAAAGAAATAAATTGAGATCAATGAAAAATAAAATATAAAGGTTGATCTGAGAGAATATTAAGCTAAAATGATAATGATCCCAATAAATAATAAGCTCAAAAACATTGAGCCCAGAAAAAAACTTAATAAAGGTTGAGTTCAATAAAAAGAAATTCAAGGAATAATAAACTAATTAACTGTTTAGCCCAACAAATAATAAATAAATAAAGGTTTAATTTAGGACTATTAACTACAGAGTTCTTAAAGTAATATTGATCACATTGAATATTAAAAGTTGGTTTGAGGAAATATTACATTTATCCAATTAAAAAAAATTATAATAAACACATCACACAAATGACAAATTATCTCTGAACATAAATTTTGAACAGTCTTTCTGCTTTTACTACTCATTCACATGAACTCATCTTGCGTTCAGGGCCATTCATTCTTAATATCACATTTCACAACTACCTTTGTATAATCTTATTGGAATAATTGTGAAGTGTGTTCATGGCTAACAAAGGGCAGAGTTGGGAAATTCTGATATCTTTGCAATCGTTTCCAAAATACTAATTAGAAAAGCTTACCGCAGTGTGAACTTAAGAGTTTTATCTCCAATTTGGGAGCTGAGTTGTGTTGTGTGTTTCACACGCCTTCCTGAGGAGCTTCGATAGAATGAAACCTAGGTTGGGGGATTGAATGGTAACAATTGATTATCTTCCAGAGGCAGCCATTACCTCTGTCCATTGGCAGCAGTGTAAAGTGTGAACTGTGTTCTTCTTTTCATTGTAAAGGCCATATTGCGTTAATTCCTTTTATGTTTCTATCCAACTTTCCTTTAACATCTTCCAAATATAAGACAATATCTTGTTTTTATTTTAAATACTGAGATTATGGAAATAAATAATATTTTTCTCTACTTTTAAAAGTTTTTAATGCATCACCTTAAAATTATTGTGAACAGAGTTTTATTATATTTTTTTATTTGCAGGTCATACTATCTTTTTTTAGTCATAGGTTAAAGAAACTTGAATTTCGTTTTGACTCATTTGGAATAATTCAACAAACTTTGGTGCGTTTTTGTTTGATCTTGTCGTGCCCTAGACATGAAATATGTAAACTGAAATGTTTAGCATGTTTGTTAAGAACATGTGGCGGCCATTCAGCTTGTTGAGGTCATAGTGACATATCATTTAAATAACTATTATACTGTCAAATTAACTTTGAGGACCAAACAGTTACTTTGTGAAACAGCTCCAGATGACTCTCCTTCAAAATAAACGTCTTAGTATGGTAATTTATTTCAATGTAAAACTGATAATGAAAAATAAGTACTTTTTATTCTTTTTAACCTTCAGATCAAAGACAAAATGGTTTGATTTTTTTCTAAAATATGTTATGTCAAATGACGTCTGGTGGTGGTGATGTTTATCAAATGGTGAATTGTTCAGGTGCCATCTTTCACTGAACGTCTGTAATAGTGTCGTATCGACAGTTGTTTATATCTTTGCCTCACACGTCCACATACTGATCACCATACATATTCAATTGATCAGTCTTAAGCATTTATCACATTGGAATGACCTCTGCTGTTGGCAAGATCATTAAGACGTTAGCACCTTCATCTCCTTCCTACCATTTCTTTTGGTGTGACCCTCGCATTAACTTGAAGAAAGAATGGGAAACCGGAGACCATCCTAGCCAAGATTTGAACCTCAACCCTCTTGTCACCCACACTCCAGTCTATTTGATCTTGGAAGTCTTAGACTGCGTGACCACCACTGTGGATCCCATACAACTTAAGATTCAGCGGGAGTTGATTTCTAAACTGCGTTTTAGTTGGCAAGTCTGCCATAGTACTTACGAGCGCTAGTTGCTATTACTGTTTTGGGGATTGCTTTTTGATGAGGGGAAGGTAGGGGAAATATCTACACTAACGTAACTGGCGAGGCGCTGGAGAAAGAAAATGGCCACCAGCACTACCCGCAAAGGAGCAATTCATGGAAATAAAATACAAACAAGACTTAAAGTGGGTAGAATACAGAATATAAGAAATTTCAAGGGTACACCGAGTAGCTGCACAGCCAGACTCTATGACTTGAACTGTGGCAAATACCTCGTTAAATGTAATCTGAATATTAATTATGAACAAAATTAACAGTAGCAATAGGTTACACCGTTGCCAGGGAGGTTGGGGTGAGAGAGGACTGAGGGTGTTTTTGTATTAAATGGTTTTCATCTCTCCCTCCAAACAAATGCATGTACATTTCCTCTAAAATTATACCTTCATCATCCTAAACACATTATTATAATTAATATAGTGACCTGTCAGTCTAGGGGTAAGGTGTCAGAGTTCTGTGCTGGTGGCCGGGGTTCAATCCTCGGTCCCGGCACAGATTTATCTGATTACCAAACCCTTCCTTCCTCTCTGACAAGGCATCTTGTGAATGTGGGGAATGCCGGGCCTCCACCGTGGTTCGGATTCCACGTTAAACTGTAGGTCCTTCATTTCATCTCACAATCACCCTACCATTACACATTAGCGTAAGTGCGTATAACCCGAACGGGTAGTAAGACGCGGTGCTAATAATATAAATATAATTAATATAGATGCATATTACTTGAACGGGTAGTAAGAAGTGGTGAACAAAAACAGTTACAATAAAATAATAGTATAAACAATTGTATAGTTGCATTCTTATAAAGATATTAATATGTATAAGTGTTGTTGGTCGCTACAAAATAATTGCTGTTAAGAATAATTTCCCTTTCAACTCTGGTGAGCATGGTGTTAGTGATGAGTAGTCAAGTATCTAGCCTGAATATTTCCGCTTATTTGGGCCAACTTGCCTCTAATTGGGACATTGTGTAGATAGCACGCATGCTCATAGCATTGAGATCATGTGACAACAGCGAGGTCACTTGTTGCAAAGTGTTGTGTTTGATCTATGTAGTGCTAGCCAGATTGACCATCACCTTCGATTCCAAGATGAAAATTAAGGTTATGAGGCCTGCTTCGGTGGCCGCATGGTCTAAAGCGTCACACTCAAGTTAAACTAAACTGGGAGATTGGGGGTTCAAATACCGGTTGAGTGTACTAGGAGTGGTTTTTTTTCAAAATGGGGTTTTATGCTCCCTCCACACAAATGTGGGTACACATCTTCTAAATTCAACCTTTCTCATCCCTAACCCATTAGTGTAATTAGTACATATGCATATAACCTAAACTGATAATGAGGCTTGTTGCTAAAAAAAAAAAAATATTTCGCACCGCGTCTTACTACCCATTCGGGTTATACGCTTTAAGTATTAATTACACTAATGGATTAGGAATTGGGAAGGTTGAATTAGAGGAAGTGAACCCGCATTTGTGTGGAGGGAGAGTGGAAAACCATTTAGGAAAAACCACCCCCAGTTTACCCGACCGAGACTCGAACCTCGATCTCCCCGTCCTCAGCAGTCGAGCTTCAACACGACAAGCGCGTTAGCTAAAAAATAAAGAGCAAACAATTACTGAACAAATTTTGGCAAATCACTGGCACACTAGAAGACCAAGAAGATGATGATGATGATGATATATCTAAGCGAGTGACTAACCTTAATGCCAGGAACTATATCGTTGCATTGCTATGCTATTTGATGCGTAACGGCAACGAAGGCAGCGTCGGATACCTGCAGTCCACCGAGAGAACACGTCACAACACGGTTGATCACGAGTGTGCCAAGTAATATGGTGACTGTATCTTCATTTTACTGCATTCTTTAACTACCACATTCCTTTTATTTTATTCATACCTTTTTTGCTCTGTTAGAATGGGTTTTTCAGCTCATTGGCTAAAAAAAAATTTGCTTAATTGGGACATCAGCTTAATTAGGCCAAAGTGGTCAGGTCTTCATGTGTCTCAATTAACAAGAATTGAGTGTATTATGGTTTCCCACCTCTGCCTTGGTGCTATTGCGAGTACACTTCCTCTAAAATCCTACCCTCCTCAATCATTCACCCTTAGTATAATTAATATATATTTGTGTGGTCTTAACGGGTGAGAAATAAGTCGCCAACAGGGGCATAGTTTGGTTTGTAAAGTTGGGGGAAACAACGCCATGTAGTGATAAATTGATAGTTGGGTTTAAGGTGTGTAAAAAAAAACAAGTTTGAGATTTCTGTGAATAATTCTGCCCAGTTTCAGATTTCTTGGTTATGGAGGTCTTGCGTCTACAGACGTACACACAAATACACACCCTGTTTTATTCACATGATAAGTTAATTCATAAAATGCATGTAATTTTCCATCAAACTTTTTTACCAAATATGATAACAACAGTAAGAAGAATTACATTTCAGAATGGGGGTTAGAGGGCACAGCCAACAAAAAGTATGAACTATTAAGTGCCCGTAGAAGACACACGGGACTATTTTTATGGTAACTGTGAGCAGCAATTTAAGTAACATAAAGAGATGTAGATAATTTATTTGGCGTTTTTAGTAAGTTAAAAGGCTAGAGAAAATTTAGTAAAAGTTTTATTCCAAAATTTAGGTTAGATGCTAATGTAATAATTACATTAATGTGTTAGGGATTAGGAGGGTTTACTTTAGAGGAAGTGAACCCGCATTTTAGTGAAGGGAGAGTGAGGAACCATTTAAAGGGGGGAAAAAAAACTTTAGTGCACTCAACCGGGATTAAACCTCAATCTCCCCGTCTTGGGCAGTCTAGTCTATTGTGAGAAGCGCCTTAGACCATGCAGCCACCGAAGCAAGTATAGCCTTGTTTTAAAACATTAAAATTAATTACTCTGTTTATTGTTTGCTGCAGGTATATAAAGGCTCACATAATTTATTTATTGTAAACACTAAAAAAATAATCTACATGTATAGTTTGACAAAACATATAATGTTGGTAAAATAAATTGTTAAGAAATGTGAATGATAGCCTTTTTGTGAATAAAGTTTAAACTAGATATCCTATAAATACATAACTAAGAGGGCGATAAATGATTGTAAAATGTATAAGCTGGAGAATATCAGTTATGTTTTAGTAATGTACAATGACAGTGAATTAGAGGGTACGGTGGGGGTGTCCCAAGTTGTGTAGTTCTAAAGGTGTACAGCTTTCTGGAGAACTGTCTGCGGCACTGCCTTGCGCCTTGATCAAACTGTGTTCCCACTCTCTCTCTCTCTCTCTCTCTCTACTCTAATGAGGGTGCACTGCCTTGCACCTTGATCAAACTGTGTTCCCACTCTCTCTCTCTCTCTCTCTCTCTCTACTCTAATGAGGGTGCACTGCCTTGCGCCTTGATCAAACTGTGTTCCCACACTCTCTCTCTCTCTCTCTCTACTCTAATGAGGGTGCACTGCCTTTAAATACCCTGCTTGCAAAGGATATAAAGGAAAAATTTAACATGACACCGCTACTGGTAGCTGCTTGTGTTTAATATTACTCGGTTACGTTAGTGGTCCAGAAGGTACTGTGTAGTTCCTGCACTTACATGTCTTCACCCGGTCTTAGACTCCAGAACAGACTGACTCTCACTTCTGATCACCAAATATCACAGTCTCCATGTTCAAATGCTGGTCCTGACATTTGTTGACACTATCTTCTCTGCTCACACAGTGTTACTAACCTACCATCAAGATGGCTGATGAGGTTGCAGGAAAGAAATGCGTTTTAATGTAGAATGTATTGGCTAGTCAAGTCACAAACGTAACTGAAAACTCGTTTAGGAAGTGTCTCGTTCAAGAAAAGTCTCTTCAGCCATTCTGGGTGCATATATTTTTGCTACAGATAAATAAATTCCCCCCTTAATATAAGACTGGTTAATTTTGTTTCAGGTGTTGACTACATTTGGGGGACCGGAAAAGTTGGAACAAAATGTGAAAGTAAGTATTGCACGTTTTTAATTTCTTTAAAACTCTCTTTTGCTTGTGTTAAACCCATCGGGGACATGATACTAACCCACAGTGGGGGGGATTGAAGGCCTTTTCACCAGGCCGGGGAAACTGTCTCAGAATGGAAGCAAGTTGAACTCGTCTCCTAGGAAAATAAGAAGGGAACCATAATTTATTTAATGTTAGATGAAAAATGTATATTATTCATGGTTGATACACATCTGGAAAACAAGGAAAACTTGAAAATGTCATGGCGTGGAAATTTTAAAAAGTCACTTGAATTCTCAATGTTTTCCAATAATTTTCTAAATCAGAAGTAGAATAGCCTAATCTAATGTAAACTGTTAACCTTATCTACAACTCATGTTATTTGGCAAAGAGCAGTAAAATATTTATATTTAATAAATGTTGTTTAAAAAATTTAATAGATAGGTGTCAATAATGATTTTTTTTATTGATTTGCATAAAAAATACCTGATAAATGCTAATTTTTTTATCTCGAAAATTTGGAAAAGTCAGGGCATTTCATAACTCACGAAGTGTTCTTGTAATTATTTGACCAGCTATGACAAAGCTGAACATGATCTTAATATTGCTCTTTTATTCCAAAAATACATTTTATTAAACTTCCAATATATGGATAACCTGATATGTTCAATAAAAGTCTACCTAACACTTTGGGACTCAACTAATATTGAGCATTAACTAATTTATTGCAATATTTATTCTTTCGTCTGTCTAGTCATCTAACACTAGTTTTGTTTGTGTTGATTATTTGTAACAGTTCTGCCCCTCCGATAAAAATAGTTAGGAGTGGGTTGGGTACTGATGGAGCAACTTGTTCTCTTCAAGGTGAAACAAACACATTTATACTCCTTTCGATTCTGTTTTAAATATGGCGACAGTGAATTATGACAAGCATCTGTGGATAGAAATGTAAGATACTAACGTATGCACACAACTAAAAGTGTAACGTCCAAGCTGCGACAGCTATTTGCAACTGTAGCTGGAGTTGCACGGCTATGACCGCAACAGACCATGGTGACACTCACCGCATGCGATGGTTGCATGGGGTATTTTCCGACCGCACTCATTCGATTTTGAGATGGATTAGAGTACAGGTGGTCCAAGTAACAACCTTTTTGAATATTTTAAGAGAGGAAGAAGATGACAAAATAATTTTAATGTGGTAGTACAGTGGAAGGGAAAGACAAGGTGAACAGATGCCAATATGTCCTTGTACGTTGGCTGTTTTAAATCGTATACGCATGGATGTTGTTTTCTAACTCAACAACACCACCTCCTGTGAGTGGGTCATTAGCACCTCCAGTTTATGTTGCCGAAACAATTTTTAAATAGATTAACACACATAATTCAATAAAAAAAAGGCAATGTTATATGGCGCCATGCGCCAGATGAGTATTAACCCATAATGGAATTTTGAACGATACTTCATCTTGTTTACATTGACAAACATAGCGACATGTAAACCCAAAAGGGGATTTCACGTTAATCCAAACTAAAGTAAATATGAGGATTATAAGCCATAATATACTAAAAAGATTAAAGTATTATGTAATCCATAAATTTTGTGATCTATTAATTGGCCAAAAAAGAATTTTGCAATACAACAGCCGAAATTGAATTTATGTACCTTTTATAATACCCAGGATATCTAAATGTGTCCAGAGACAGTATCCAGTCAAGAGTGACATATCAATCAGAGTTACATCATTATATACGCCCATATTCAGGCTCGGAAAGGGGGAAGAGGGGTAGTGAAAACAGAGGTGAACACACAACAAAGAGGAGGGGGAAGGGGTAACTAGACGGGGGTAGAACTTTCGAGCGTATTGTGGCCGGACTCAGAACAACAGTTTTTTGGACACATCAGCGTCTTTTAACGGATGTACGTCATACTTTCCCAGCATACCTTATGATAAATCATAGTTTGAGCTTACGCACAGTTCGCTCGTTTAGTCAGTTGTGGATTTTCTCGCGGCATGTTGTGTTGGTGCGGGAAGTACACTTGGGAGGGGCAATGGTGAGTTCACTCCCTATTATTATTATTATTATTATTATTATTATTATTATTATTATTATTATTATTATTATTAGAGACCAGTCTTGTATATTTTTCACTGTTTAGTAGCTTTTACGCCAATAAATGCTACAGTTACTGTGGCTTTAGCTGCAAGCACTGCTCACTCCGCCATTGCTGTGACTCAAGCCGTGGTCGCAGGTAACTGTCGCAGCTTGGACAACGCACCTTAAACAAACACTTCTAGCCACAGATTTTTATAAATTGGGTTTTAGTCAGGTCCTCCAAAAAAGTTTAGCTGGATATTTTTAGTTATTATTTTAGGTTTGTTCATATTCTTATTTTAAAATCCTATTGTAATCTAAGTACAACTGTTAACCAGACTAATTGTGCCTTTTATGAGAAAAGTATGAAATCTCTACCATAGTTAGTATATACCATAACATGTTTTTATTTAGATATGGAGGGAAGTCAAATTTGACTTCTGATGTCAGGGAAAGGTCAAATCCAAAATGGCTCCACTCCACCAGGTCTAATGTTTAAAAAGTCTTAACTTAGAAAGCAAATAGTGTAGAAAGGCATTTAAGTTGTCATTTACAAAGAGATGCTCATTCATTGGGTGACACACTATAGAGATCTCCCGAATTTAAGAAATAGCAGTAAAGTCAAGGCCCAAGGTCAATATTGACATGAATAAATGTGAATAGCCTATATAATTTATGTGTGACAATGTAAAATATAAATAATGAACAATATATGTATATGTAACATATGTAATGAACAAAATCAAAAATCTCTATAACATAAGCACAGTGCAGTATACTTAGTGCAGCTTTGTCACTCACACTTGCAGTGTCCACAGTGGATCACTTCATGGCATGAATCTGATGCTTTAGGGAGAGTGGCCCAAAGAGGCTACTACCCAGTTGCCTGGTCTGCCCAGCCCCAGTATCTGGATCCATGACCAATGCCTGGTTCCAAGTGCGCCTGTTGTGCCCCTCACTGCCTGGATTGGAGGAGTGTTTCCTATTGCTCTAGACTTCTTTGTGAATAGCTGCTTCCTGGCATCATTAACTTCCATGATCTCACTGGTTTGGTCATGCATCAGCACAACGAATTGCTCCAGCAATAACATTGACTCTTGATTGATCTCGAGTTCATGGAAAGCATCATTCACCTCTGGGAAAGACTTACAAGTATCCCAGGCAGTCTCTTTTCCTCTACCAGGGAATGTGGAAACAGTATCACACCCGATGAAAGTGTCAAAGACTGGCAGAGTATGACACCACCACTACTGCTACTGCTACCACCAGCATCAACAGTACATATGGTTGGTCACCTTCTTACTCCCTTTTTATACAGCATCTGTAAAATGAAACAATAATCTAGTATCGACGTCCTCTTGCAAACAAGGGACTA
The DNA here is from genome assembly GCA_902151425.1 of Timema shepardi. NCBI lineage: Eukaryota > Metazoa > Arthropoda > Insecta > Phasmatodea > Timematidae > Timema > Timema shepardi. Next base: position 24,560 of record CABFVX010007395.1, read on the forward strand.
GGCAAGCCAAGTATGACTCGGCAGGAGAGCAGAGGACTCCACTGCCATATGTTGCATAACTTCCCAATTGAAAGTTCCCTCTGCTCTTGGAAGACAGGAAATCGAACAATTTGGTTTTCAAAGGAAGGCCTTCCATTTCTTTGGTATCACATTAGAAGGAACCATGCTTTTCCTTGTGCCCTTTCCCCTCTTCTTCCTCATTGCGGTGTTTAGGCTGTCAGGAAGGTATACGTCCCAAACAAGGTCGATGCAACTGCCTGCACTCCTTAAGGTGAGCAGAGCTGTGTGGTGTGAAAATCTTTTCTTCTTACTCTTGAAATGTTTTTGCTATTCCATGATTTAGAACCACAGCTACACCATTGAAATTTGTTGCATCAATTGTAGGCATGGAATTGTTTTTGACAAAATCTGATTCCAGGCACTCAAGTAGAGCTTTTTAATCCCAATTCATATTTTTTCTCCACTTGAAAGAGCTGGCGGGACTGCACGATTCTCGTGGATGAATAAATAGTCTGTTTCCATCGCGGGCTTGACATGAGATGTTAAGCCTCGAAAAGAGGCCACATTCACTCTTCAGTGCTGCTAACTGTTCCTTCTGTTTCAACTTAATCTTGACATGTGGTCTACTGAACAGAGGCAACTTGTTCCATGGAAGATTTTTCTGTGACAGGTATTTTGGGTGACCATACGTCCCATTATCAACAAGACAGTCCCGTTTTTACAAAAACTTTAAAATATGCTTAGATATTGGTGTCATTCATAACCTATAATCAAGTTCGCACCAATGGCTGCTTTTGTAGGTACAAGTCATTAGTGTAACCATTGATAGAGACGCATTGATCAAGATCGACAATTACTCATTGATTATATAATGAAGCTTTAGAGTCAATTATTCATAGAGAATAAAAATGATGTGTTGGCAACACTTGTGCATCTCATCGTAGTGTTAGTTTAGTTCTGGGTTTCTGTGTTCTCTGTGTTAGTTGGTTACATACCTAAAATTTCATTTTACATTTTTAAACATTTTAAAGCCTCAATTTAAAAAAGTCAAAGTAGTGAAGGTGTGCATTCAATGATGATCTCCAAAAAGAATTCAAATTCATTAAACTCGACAAGTTGTGTAGTGATGAAACCAAAGTGGTATGTCAACATTGCAAAGTCCATTTTTCCGTTGCTCATGGAGGTAGGTGACATCATTCAACATCTACATAGCCAGAAACATAAAGATGCTGGGATAACGTTGCTCGTTTATTGTGAGACTTGATGCCGGTGTTGGTGAAACTGGTAAAATAGCAGCATATCATACTTTACATCACAATCAGAGCTTTTGAATAAATGGCTACTTGTCGAAATTTATAAAAAAGATTTATGAACCAAAATTTTCTTCAGAGCGTACAGAGTCAGAAACATTAATTACAAATGTTCCATCACCACTTATACTGGATGAAGTAATAATGGATTTGATCAAAACTCAAAGTATTACGGTAAGCTTAGACGCATCAAACTAAAAAGACATTGAACTGTTTCCTATTTCTGTGCGGTACTTTTTGCCAATCTTTGGTGTTCAAGTTAAAATGATAGATTTTACCTCCTTACCTGGTGAAACATCCGACCTACAAAGTGCTATGTTGAAGGAAGTAATTGGTAAATTCGCCCGACAAAACAAAATAATTGTTTGTGTGCTAATAATACTAACACGCATTTTGGTGGTTGCAATAGAGTTGGTAAAAAAAAAAATGTGTGGTGAAAAGTTGAAATGGTACTGGAGCGAGAGAGTATTGCTATTGGTTGTGGGGGCACACATTTTACACAGTGTACTGTCGTTTGCCTACCAATTGATATTGCATCTTTTCCGGTAAAAGTATACAAATACTTTTATTTATGCGCAGTAAGAGTTGAAGAACCTAAACACTTGTGACTTTGCAGGAAAAACCCATACTAAATTGTTAGAACATGGGCATACAAGGTTTTTGTTATTGGTCCCATCAAATGAAAGAATTTCAAGCATGTTTGATGGACTTGGTTCGTATTTTGTATTCCAAGAAAAATGACCTGCCCTGTTGCGGAAATTGTTTGAACCTGTGGCCATCATTTACATAAGCATACATTAGCTTCATTGAAATAATACTATTTCAGCTACAGAAGTAGCTGGGGACATTGAAAATCTTATGAACATATTAGAAGCCATAAAAAGTGAACTTTTTTAACAACTTATGTCAAAAATAACCTAAAGTATTAATAGATTCAGGCGAAATTAATTAGTTTAAGTTTTTTGAAGTAGTTCAGAAATTGTTTTAGACCCGCCTAGAATAGGTAAACTAGTAAAAGTCCAGTTTAGGAAATACTGATAAATTTAAATGGGTGCTACTAGGAATAGAAAGAAATACAGGACGGTTTGAACAAGAAAATGATCACAGGAACGGATTAAGCTTGTGTATTCGATCATTGGGCTCTTATACAGTTGTGAGCAGGTAGCATAAGGTCTAAGAATTCTATGAAAGCCATGCTGATTGTAAGACAAAATTGTAACATGGAGTGTGATAAGTTTTATGACAAGATTTTGAAAGATTGAAATTTGTTGCGCAAAGTAAGTTCTTTTGAAAAATACTCATGGTATGGGAAAGATAAAATACAGTACCCATCGACTTCAAACTTAAAAGTTTTGGTGTGGGTTCTTTGACGAATGATTGTAAGCTCACTATGTTTATGTTATTTAAAAAGGTTTTTATTATTTGTCTAATAAATTTAACAATTTTTAATTATTTTTTTTCTAACTTGACTCCAATGGTCTCAATCCTTGTCACTTGATCAACCTTTTGGGTGTCCATGATGTCCTTTGTGTCAATGACAAGTAGGTCTTGGCTGTGTTCTATAAATGTCCCCCCCATCTCTTCCAACACTGTCACAAGTGCCTTGACAGGCCTGGTCATGGTGAGGGTATCTACCAGTATTACCAGCACAATCACCATCTTGTTGATGCATGGACTTTTCTTCAAACTCTCTAGTGACCCTGGTACAATCCAACGTCCGAGTGCTCCTGGATTACCTCTCATCGATGCACTGTTCTACTCGTGGCAATGCACTTGTTGCTGGTTTTGTGGACCACAAAACTCCCGGGACATCTTAGTATGTCTCACTAAGAGTCATCACATCATGGATGTGTACGGCAAGCCATCTTGAGTACTGTTTGTGATCTAGGTCGACGATTCCACATACCGCTGGAAGAGCAAGAGAAGCTCCAATCAAAGAGTATTTAGCCAGTAGTCAAAATGGACACTGGCTTTGGCATGTGTTTGATACCACTCCTCATAAGTAGAGACATGCAAAAGGTGAGGCAGTTTTTAGGGGAAAAGTGGTGTTATTTTTCTCAAAAAGTGATGATATTATAAGCTGAAAGTGTAGTTGTTATTATTTACGTAAATACAAGTTGAATTATTATTCATTAAGATAAACTGGGATAAAACTGTCTACATTTTTCGTTCATATTGTGGATTTAACTATTTATTCGCACAAATAATTTCACGCTTAGTAATATCAAACTCGATATACTAATATTATTACCTTCAAGTCTTACAAATAGCAATATAGAGATAATAGATTATCAACTTAGGTTTGGACCCAACAACAACAACACCGGAACATGTCGTCATAGAGGACTAAACTACTATCAAATATTTAGAAGGGAATAAAACTAAAGAAGATATAATTTTGCCAAACATGACTGCCTGTAGCAAGGTCCATATAATTATATTAATGTCCTTGATTGGACCTAGCATGAAATCTTTCAAAAGTTGAAAACAAAGAATCGATCAATCAAAATTTATGTATTGTAGTGTGAGAAAGTAGAAATCTTGATTTTTAATGCTAACCTCGGATAAAAATAGCTTAAATATCCTGAAAACACTCATATTTCCTGTGATCCATTTTATATACCTATAGAATAAGTAAAGACGGAAACTATTCATATAAACGGCAGCCTTAGTATAGTGCTATCACCAGTGTTACCGCTTTGAAAATTATATTGCATGATATGGTGTTTGCCAAATTACAAAAAAATTATGTTTATTTAGAAGGGAAAAAAAGGCTCAAATTTGTGATATCCACATGAAAAGAGTAGAATTTATGTCAAAATTCATTTGATCACAAATGTGAACTTTGCATGTCCCTACTCATAAGGTGACTTGACTGTTCGCATGTCATAATTAACATCGGCTGTACATTCTTCACTGCAACTTTGTTGGAGGAGTGTATGAAGGCTGGCAGCAGTGACGTGGTTTTCATGGCGGGTATTGGTGACATGATTGGCCTTTGTCAAGAAACCTGCAGTTTCGAAACTTGCAATGTCAGCTTGTACCAGGGTGTTTGTCCAGCCAGTTTCTCAACAACTTCAATATGACCATCTCAATGTGTGCACCACCAAACATTATGACAAAGTGATCTTCTCCATGGCTGGCTGGCTGGCTGGCTGGCTGGCTGGCTGGCTGTCTTGTAAAATTATTATTAGCACTGCTTCTTACTACCCATACGGTTTATATGCACTTATGCACTTGTGCGAATGATGAAGGGATGTCCTCAAGGTTCGGTATATGGCCTGATCTTTTGGGATGTCAGCCTGGAACCAGTGTTGTACTTGTTGGAGGGGTTACTGGAGACGCAGGGTGTGGTCGCCTTCGCAGGCAACCTTCTAGTAGAAGGCTACTCTAGATGGAACTTAGAGGAAAAAAGTGATCAGGTGCTTGAAGAACTTAACACCAGTTGGAAAAGTGTCAAGTTAAATATGGCACGGTGAAGACGACCTACATGCTGTTGAAGGGTAGATTGGCTAGGGATCCGACCATAAAGGTAAGAAGGAAATCTATAAGAAGAAGCCATACGGTCAGATACCCGGGAGTGACCCCTGACGAGAACAGAAACTTCACGGCGCACATGGAGCGAGTGATGAGAAAAACTCTGCCGTCACTGCCACTGGGTGAACGTTGTCTAGAAAAAGAGGCAATAGTCAGTTTATTATTATTATTATTATTAGCACCGCGTCTTACTACCTGTTCAGGTTATACGCACTTACGCTAATGTGTAATGGTAGGGTGATTGTGAGATGAAATGGAGGACCTACAGTTTAACGTGGGATCCGAACCACGGTGGAGGCCTGGCATTCCCCACATTCACAAGATGTCTTGTCAGAGGTGAAGGAAGGGTTTGGTAATCAGCTAAATCTGTGCCGGGACCGAGGATTGAACCCCAGCCGCCAGCACAGAAGTCTGACACCTTACCCCTAGACCGCCAGGTCACCAATAGTCAGTTGATTACTGGAGGTGGAATAACAGTTTAGTGCAGGTCACTGGCGTAGACAGACNTAAATCTGTGCCGGGACCGAGGATTGAACCCCAGCCGCCAGCACAGAAGTCTGACACCTTACCCCTAGACCGCCAGGTCACCAATAGTCAGTTGATTACTGGAGGTGGAATAACAGTTTAGTGCAGGTCACTGGCGTAGACAGACCATGATAAACAGCCATCCATGATTGACGTTGCAAACTCATATTATTGTGCAGCCAGCGCTGCACTGAAGTATCTCGTCGTGGGAGCAGCTGTTGGCACAATTGTGTAGCTTGATGGCAGAGGTGTGACTGATTTGCGTGACTGGTCATTGGCACACCACGGTCCATTCCTAAACGTGTGTATGACCGGTGCTGCAGTAGTGGCAGTATTCTCTCATTGTTGTCAACAGCTGCTGTTGTCAACAGTTCACGGCGCAACTTTAGTGGCCACATTATAGCTTCTAAATTTAACTGCAGACAGGCACCATTGGCAATGGCTGATAATTCATCAACGTCTATAAATCTACAAATAATCTATTTAAAGTGTCACCAAATGAATGGGTATCCCTAAATTATTTGTAAATGACACCTAAATGACTTTCTACACTATTTGATTCCTAAGTTATTTAAACACTAGGCTCAGTAGACTGACAACCATATTGGAGTTGACCTCTCACCGACCTCAAAGGTCAAACCTGACTTACCTCAACATTATGGTATATACTATGGTAGATATTAAATACTTTTATTACAAAAGACACAATTGTGAGGATGTGATCACCTAAGATGCTACACTATCTCATTTATTTAATTGTAATGATAGATAGTTTCACGTAAAAAACTGTGTATTACCAAATATAAATGTTTTTATTTGTGCTAAATATATGTTGTGTTTAGATTATTTATTAATCCAATTTGATATTTTGTGACAAACTGTGTTAGAGAGTGATACACAAAAAAAAAGATAAGATTATATAGGAAATAAAAATAGGTTTTCCTATAAATGAATATTAATTTTTCAACTCTTCCTTATAAAAATCAAAGTACGTGCCATATTCAAAGGACCCCCCACCCCCTATTTCCAGTTACAAAACTGCCCCACTCTGACTCAAGAGGTGGAAGTAGCAAAGAAGTAATTTTCTGCCCTGGGTACATCTCCAGCCAAACAAAGCCATTAGGTCAGAGTAATATCTCCCTTGGTCTGTATAGTCATTTAACCCTAGGTCAGAGTAATATCTCCCTTGGTCTGTATAGTCATTTA